>CM074720.1:485034265-485336765 GCA_037306005.1 Rhinophrynus dorsalis | reverse complement strand
ATCATTTTAATAGAAAATAATAAATGTTAACTATTAGACTGACTTCATACACAGTTGGGCTCTTACTGTGCACTAACATTCAGTGCCCCTGATAAGGTAGAGACTGATGTGATGATAGCTGGAATTGTCCTATTTTTGTTCATTTGGGAAGACAAGGGCAGCTTTGATCCAAATTTCTTCCTGATCTGGCTGTTCTCTGTGTTCTAGGGAGTCTATGGGTGTGAGAAGGGCGCAAAGGAGATTTACCTGAAAATCTTGTGTGACTGACTGGGAAGAAACAGGCAGCTGTGATAAAAGTTCATCCCTGATCTGGCTGTTATCTCTGTAGTGCATGTGTGAGAAGTGAGCAAAGGAGATTTATCCCAAATACCCAAAAATGATGTGTGACTGAATAGGAAGAAACAGGCAGATGTGATAACAGTTTCTTAATGATCTGGCTGTTTCCTCTGTCCTAGGGGAGTCTGTTTACCCAAAATACTCAAAAATTCTGTGTGGTCAACTAGACAAAGGCAGTTGTGATCCAAGTTCTTTCCTGGCTGTTATCTCTGTGCTGGAGAGTCTGGGGTTGTGAGAAAGGAGCAAAGAAAAATTACCCCAAATATCCCAACATTCTATATGACTCACTGGGAAGATACAGGTAGCCGTGATTCAAGTTTCTTCCCGATATGGCTCTGTCCTAGGGGAAGTAGTGTTTTGTTTTTTTTCTTCATTTCAATAAAATAAATAAATAAGATAAAAAAATTGATAAGTGACAGAGATAGGTACCCTGATGTGAGTTGTGTCTGAGGTAGATTGATACTAGAAGATATAGGGTATTTTGTAGAGATCCGAGGTAAGACATCACACACAATCAGTTCTATTGTGTACTTTACAGTAAAAACGTAGTTGAACAATGTCCAGGAAAAAGATGAAAAGGGTGAAAGGATTAGGAGCATTGCATGGACCTGTGAGTAAAAACTGACTGCATCCATGGTTGCTGCAGCGTGTGCAATAAATGACGGTGACCCCTCTACTCCCAAGGACGATGCTGTTTGCTAATGTTCCACAAGCAACAGTGCTATTAATAAACCTTCTAAAAACAATGAAGATGACAATGAATCATATTTCAGTGTTGATGGCATAGTGTAAGAAGGTGTAGCAGATCAACCAACTGCTGCATCTGACATTTGAAACAAATAACCACAAACAGCTGAAAGGCAAATACTCAATCTCCATCACTTAAAGCAGCCCTGTGTCGGTCTATAAACTGTTTGAGAAAACAAATGGACAAGCAAAGATGCCAAAAAACACACAGTCATCCTGTCAGCATTGTCACCGCTTATAAGTCCAAGTCCCACTCTGCCTCACACACACCAATAGTTTTGAATAACCAGCAACCAGCATCTTCTCAGGCACTACAAATTTGGGGGAATATGGGGTAAATCTCATTCTTCCCACAAGCCAAGACTCCATTAACAGAGCGATAATAGCCAGATCAGGAGGGAACCTGGATCACATATGCCTGTGTCTTCTCAAGAGCACATTTTTGGGGTATTTGGGATAAATCTAATTTGCTCCCTTCTCATACCACCATACTCCCCTAACACAGAGGACAGTCAGCTGGAAGGAACATGCATTACAGCTGCCAGTGTCTTCTCAGTTATATAAAATCTTGGACAATTTGGGGTAAATCTACTTTGTTGCCTTCTCTCAACCCCAGACTCCCCTAACACAGAGGTAAAAGCCAGATCAGGAAAGAACTTGGATTACAGCTGCCTGTCTGTTAAGGTTTTCTGACGCTCAGACCAGGGTATGAAGTAAAAACACAGTTTTATTGAAAATAAAACAAGGCCCCTAGAGGCCAGTACAGAAATAGCAACAATGGCAATAATGACAAAGTGAATGCACACAATGATAATGATAGGTGCTTGAATGGATAGGGAGTATTCCCCCAAAGGGTTAATAAATGAAATGGGTGAGATATACAAGATTGGCCAACGCCCAGGATAAATAGCAGTCTCTCAATAGCAGGATAGTGGAGTAACTGCACTGAATACACTCTCAAGTTGATATACTAGAGCACAATGTCCAAAGCTGAGCCGGTACCACCACCGTGGGCTACAGAGGAGTGCTATTGCCACGCTGTAATGATCAGAACCAAAATCGCCCTTAACTAGAAAAGTAGTAACCCTGCATGTGCCACTTGGATTGTGCCCATACACCCCTTGGGTGCTGTACTGATGGTGACTGCACAAGCTGTAATAGTGCCAATGCCCTCTGGAGTGCAATGGGAATGTACCTTCAATGTCTGTGGCCCTGAGCCAGAGGATGAACACTGACTGACAAGGCTCTGATGGGGAATAAGAGACACACAGAAGCACTCAGAGGAAAGGCTATGTCAGAAAATGTATGCTTGGCAAGATATATCGGAGGCACCAGACCGGAGACTACAGGCACTGCAAGGGTTAAATGGTTCTGCACACAAGCGAGTACCTTGGCAGCCAACAGAAGGCAAAGCAACCTCAGGCTACAGCTACTGACAAGTGAGAGGAACAGTGAGTCGCTTAAACAGTTCAGAATGTCGCCGAGGCGACTGAAATGACGCAGGAACACTGGAACAGCAGGCAGAACCGGAACGGTAACTGGAACAGCAGACAGGCCAGAACAGCAACCGGAACAGCAGGCAGGGCCGGAACAGCACCGGAACAGCAGGCAGGCCGGAATAGCAACCGGAACAGTAGGCAAGACCGGAACAGTACTGGAACAGTGGACAGGCCGGTGTAACAACCGGAACAGTAGGCAGGATCGGAGCAGCACCGGAACAGCAGACAGGCCGTAATGGCAACCGGAACAGCAGGCAGAACCGGATCAATTCAGGAAGCAGGGTCGTCAGCCAGAGCCGGGTCAATTCATGAAGCAGGGTCGTCAGCCAGAGCCGGGTCAAATCACGAAGCAGGGTCGTCAGCCAGAACTGGGTCAATTCACGGAGCAGAATCAGGAGCAAAGTCAGACTAGCCGGGTCGGTACACAGGAGACACTGGAATATGGCAACAAGGCGCAGCAACAGGAACACCACGAAAGGGCAACTGACAATTTCCCAAGCTCCAGCATATAGCGGCACATCCTGGGCGGGCCAATCAGTCTCCACCAATGCACAGGCAAATCATGACCGATTGACAGAAAGACACGGGGACCGTGATACTGTCTCATTTAACCAAGATTTGGGGATATTGTGAATAACTTTGCCTTTTTCCTTCACACCCCCCCAGGAGTCCCCCAGACTCCACTAACAAAGCTTTATTTGCCTATCCTAAACTAGCTCAAAATTCTGATGCTTTTCTCTGTCTCTCACAAACACAGAATGGCAACCTGTAGTAACCCAACACCCCTTTCACATTTTAGCTCACAGACACCACCCTTTAACAGAGAAGAAATGTCAACATACATATTATACTAATCCCACCCAAAAGGGCAGTTCAATACCAAAATGATTGGCTACACCTTCTTACACTGGAAAGTGACTCGTCTTCAATGTTTTTGCAGGTTTATTAATAGTAGTATTGCTTGTGGAACATTGACAAACAGCAGCATCCTTGGGAGCAGGAGGTTCACCATAATATGTTGCACATGCTGCAGCAACCGTGGCTTTTTTGGACTACCATTTTACTCACAGGTCCTTGCAATGCTCCCCTCTGCACAGGAAAACGAGCTAACAATTTGGCTTTGTTGGGTCACACAGGCAGCTGATTCCCTAGTCACTGAGAACAAGGGATCCATATCTGAATTACCCTTCACTCATAGGGAGAACCCCTAAGAGTATTCAAAATACGTACAAAAAATGTCAGAGGCTCTGAGGAAGAACAGAAAGGTCAGTGGCTTGTTGTATGGCTAGTCGCCTCTCAGAAGCATCACGTTTTAGATCTCTAGTGCCATTTTGTCATACATATTAGACTAATTAGGAGAAATTTTGTCATACATATTAGACTAATTCCGCCCAAAAGGGCAGTCCAGTTCCAAAATGAGGGGCAAGTCCCCTCTGCGCGGGAACACCAGCTAGCCTCAAACATACGTTTCGGCCTTGTTGTGCCTCATCAGGAAATTTCTCCTCTGTAACAGCACTATAGAGATAAAACATGATGTTCTTGAGAGGTGACTGGCCATGGATCAGGCAACATTGCTTTTGTTCATTCTCAAAGCCTCTCATGTACTTTGGTTTGTTGTTTTGAAAACTCATAGGGTGTCTCCGTAAGGGTAATGAATTATCCATATGTGGAACCCTTGCTCTCAGTGCCTAGGGAAAATAGCTGACAAGGTGCAAACAATGCCAAAACATAGGTGGCTAGTATTTCCAATGCAGAGGATAGTTGCCCATCATTTTGGATTAGTCTAATAATATATATGTGGACATTTCTCCTCTGCACTGTAACTAGAGAGCTAAAATGTGATGCTCTTGAGCAGTGACTAGCTGTGGAAAAAGAAACATTTTTTTTGTGCTCAGAGGCTCTCACCTACTTTTATAATATCCATGAGGTGGAGAAGGAAACTTGCCATGTGGTGGGGAAAGTAAGTCTTACCTTTGATTTCAATGCAATGATCTAGGGAAGTACTATTTTTCACTTGTTTTACCTTCAAGGTGAAAAATTTAGCCTATCCCTACAAATTAGCTAAAGAGGAAAAGGCTCAATTCTTCATAACTGCAAATGAGCACATATCTGTTTATCAACTCTGAGAGAACTATTGGAAAATCTGACTCTGGATAAGTAAGACTGTATAAAATACACAATCATTCTGTAAGTCAACATCATTAATAATTGTTACTGCTTCCAAGTCCAACCCACACCAAGCCACACATTACTGTTGAGTAACCAGCAACACAGGCTATCAACATCCACAACTGCAGCTATGATGAGTGCGTCTGCTGCTACTGAGAGCATAACAACTCTGAAACCTACTACTACAATTGCAACATCTAGCCCCATTACTAGTAGCCCTTCAGGAACAGTCTACAGTATTACGATGCCTCTCTAGGGAGCCAACATCTTTTGGATATTGTTGCTATCTTTTGTCTATGTAAGAAGAAGGTGAGCACTGGGAAAGCAGGATCACTTCTAGGCACATCCTAATTGAGATCCCACTTGAAGCACAACCACAGGTCTGATTGGGAAATACAGTATCAACGTATTAGAGGTACCACAACTATCAGCATCAGAAGGACTCCTAAAGGTTCACTGGGTGCTGGGACACAAAATAGTAGTGCTGTTGATATGTCAGAGAGTGTGCTAAAAAATCTTTATTTGCAATAATACTTTTGGTTCTTTCTGTTGTCCTTCAAATGCAAAAGACAGCAGAATATGACTCTGAATTTGTTGTAGAATATGACAAGAGAGCATCCACACCTGCAGTCACCACCACCACCAGCTCCACCACCACAAGTCATGTTGTCAAAGTAACAAAGTTACACAGGTCTTCTGCTATGTATTGCCAACCCACAAGCATCTCAAAAAATAATCCCAAGGTACACCCTTGGAAGGGCAAAATTGCCAAAATATTAGCAGTTAATTTACTGCATTATTCCAGTGAAAGCTCAGTTGGTTAAAGCACAAGATGTAGAATATGTTCAAACCTTCGGTTTGCAGGCTTCACTCTTGGCAGGATCAACTCAGCCTTTTAGCATTCTGAGATAAATAAAATGAGCACAGTTATTTCAATGTATCCTTCCTGGTAAAATACAAAACAAACAATAAACCTGCGCTCCTCCAGTCTAATTGTGAATAGTATGCCCTGTATTAGACATGTATAATAACACTTTTGATAAATATGGTTTTAGTGCCCACATTTTTGGCCAAAAAGGAGGTGTAAGCTTGCCAACCCCGCGTACTATTCACAATTAGACTGGAGAAGAGCAGGTTTGTTGTTTGTTTTGGGTTTGCACTTCTGCCTGATGTGAGGGGGACTGGAGAACTATCACAGTGCCTGTGATTCCTGTCAGTCTCAGCTATGACAGATACTGATTTGCTGTGTTGGTTTGGCCCGCCCCCTGGTGACCTTTTTATACCTGGCTAGCAAGACTGTAAGGCGCCCTTTCGTGGTGTCTCTGTGCCAGTTACTGTGCTGTGTTCCTGTGTTCCGGATTCCTGTGTACCGACTTGGCTTGTCTTGACTATTCTCCTGTGTTCCTGCTCGTGTATGACCCGGCTCGTCTGACTACCTCCTCTGGATCCTGACCCGGTTTGGCTGACGTTCCTGCTCGTGTACGACCCGGCTTGTATGACTACCTTCTACGTGCTCCGACCCGGCCTGGCTGACTTCCCGCTCCGAAGAACGACTCCGGCTTTCTACAGTGACCTGTGTTCCAGTTGTCGCCGCCGCGACATTTCTATCTGCTGTTCCAGCTTTTGGTGGGACTGCCTTGCCTGGTGTACTCCGATCAGTGCAGTGCATCTTCCGTTGCAGAGTTGGGCGTACCCGTGCCTCCCTCAGACTGCAGAGCCTTGCTATACCGCTGAAAAGCCTCGAGTAAATGTGCTAATTAACCCTAGCAGTGCCGCTGGGTTCCACTCTATCGCTAATCCTGTAAGAGTCTCTTTCTCAGTGAATACTACTGCTGAGCTGGCCGCTCTTCGTCGGCAGCTCCACACATCCTTGCAGAGTATTTACATCCGTTTGGGCCGGTTGGGCGCCAGAGACCCTCTCTCTTGTTCAGTGAGCGATTCTGCTTTACCGAGTGGTGGCAGGCACAGGCATCAGCATTCGTATTCCGGTATCACGCCCGTGGGGGCTGTCGGCTCTAGCGTGTGCTATCCCGTTATCCGGTTTAGTCTGAGGAGGCTTGGCAGCTATCGCATTGAAGGCCGGTTCCAATCACGCCCGTGGGGGCTTTATGCACTTGCACTAGTTGAAGCAGTTCCAGTAGGTACGCCCGAGGGGGCTACGGGGACTCTTGTGCTTCTTACTGAACACCGTGGCGGGGCAGTCCAGTATCCAGCCGGTGATAGTCTTGGTCTCCAGCATCAGCCTTATAACACCCAGGGCGTTCCAAACATTCACTTCTGAGACTGACTGTTATCAAGGACTTAACCCCTGAGGGGTACACGCTATTTCTATTTCTGTGTAATTGTACTTATAAGTCATTTGTGCATTTACCATTATAAATATATATTATCTGTATATATTTACCACCACTAGAGGGCGTGTTATTGCCTTATCTTATTTTAATAAAACTGTGTTCTTATTCACCCAATGGTCTGAGTGTCTTAAAAGAAACCATGACAGTACGAAAGGGCCATGACCTCAGACGGTAAGGGTGAAAGCCAAACACAGAACATCCATTGGAGAATGGATGTCCATGAGCAGCGCATGGACCAATTGGCACTGGCTTTGCAGACGTTACTCGAACGTACAGTACAGTTGGACAAGCCTAGTCCTAATCCGGTGGTCACCCCAGTCCTGACACCGGATAATCAGTCCTTAGTCCCACCAGCCAGTTCGAAAGGGCTAACGGCATCTGCACCGTTACCGTTAAGGTATGATGGCGAGCCTTCCCTTTGCAGGGGATTTATTAATCAATTAGAGATATTTTTGGAGTTGGCACCCCAGGCATTTCCTAACGACCGTAGCAGGGTCGGTCTTATGATATTTCTATTGACTGGCAAGGCATTGGCATGGGCGAATCCGTTGTGGGAGAATGCCAGACCCTGCACTCTGAACTTTAGAGAATTTGTCAGAAAGTTCAGACGAGTGTTTGAGGTTCCTGGCAGGGCTGCCTCTGCTGCCAAAAGGCTGATGGAAATTCAGCAGGGCGAACGCACACTGGACGATTATGCTATTGAATTCAGGACCTTGGCAGCAGAGGTGGGCTGGAACGAGGAGACCTTACTAGATGCCTTTACTCAGGGTCTCTCCGAGCAAATTAAGGACGAGATAGCAGCTCGCGATGTACCCAGTGATCTGGACGAATATATTGATTATGTCTTACTTATAGACTCTCGCATCCGAGAGAGACGGTTGGCTAAAAGGGCTAAAGTACAAAACTATGGCCAGACCAGCTTCCTTAACCCACCCACACCACCCGTTCTTCCTGAGCGCCCAACCGAGAATCCTGAACCTATGCAATTGGGGTTCACTAGGCTCTCTAAAGAAGAAAGATTATATCGTAGGAGACAAGGTCTATGCCTTTATTGTGGCAAAGCAGGGCATCTGTTGCGCAATTGCCCAGTTCGGCCGGGAAACGAACGCACCTAGGGTACCTTGGGGGACAGGCCCTAGGTGGTGTAGAACAGTCCCTAGATTCTAGCACCACTAAACCCACTATTCAGGTGGTCTTCGCTTGGGCGGACAAGGTTATCGAGGTCTTCGCATTGGTGGACTCCGGGACAGCAGGCTATTTCATGGACCGGTCTTTTGCTAACCTGCATGGCATTCCTTTATGTAAAAAGGACTCTCCGGTTGCTATTGAGGCCATCAATGGCAGACCCCTGGAGCCGGCATTTATTACGCTTGAAACTATTCCAGTGACAATGACAGTGGGGGCTTGCCACAAGGAACAGATACGTTTTCAAATCATTCGTTCCCCGCACCATTCAGTTATTTTGGGGTTCCCATGGCTACAGGTACATAATGCCCAATTTGACTGGCAGAGATGTGAGGTTAACTCCTGGTCAGAATACTGTGATAAGAACTGTCTCTCCTTACCCGTCAAGATTATGTGTACCTCTCCGACTGTGCCAGCTGAATACGAACAATTCAGTGATGTGTTCAGTAAGGGAGAGGCCAGCGCATTGCCCGAGCACAGGGCGTATGATTGCGGCATTGATTTGCCTCCTGGTGCGGTGCATCCCAGGGGGCGCACTTACCCACTGTCCTGTGAGGAGAATAAAGCTATGGAGGATTATATTGCTGATGCCCTGGAGAGGGGCATCATTTGGAAATCTACTTCTCCAGCAGGTGCCGGATTTTTCTTTGTGAAAAAGAAAAGTGGTGAACTTAGGCCATGCATTGACTATCGTGGGCTGAACAAGCTTATGCCTAAGAATGCCTATCCGATTCCACTTCTTACCGAATTGTTTGACAGATTGAAGGGCTCGTCGATCTTTACTAAACTTGACTTGCGAGCCGCCTATAATCTGGTCAGAATTAAAGAAGGTGATGAGTGGAAAACGGCATTTAACACCAGAACAGGACATTACGAATATCTGGTGATGCCATTTGGCTTATGCAATGCGCCTGCAGTATTTCAGGAGTTTATTAATGACATCCTACAAGACCTACTACAGTCCTGTGTAGTCGTATATCTTGATGATATATTAATTCACTCTGCCAACCTCTCACAACATATCAAAGATGTTTCTGAAGTTCTGCTCCGACTCCGCAAGCACAGGCTATTTTGTAAGATAGAGAAATGCGAATTCCATACATCTCAAGTGCCATTCCTGGGTTTCGTTATTTCTAATAATGGCATTGCCATGGATCAGGAGAAGTTGGCAGCAGTGCTGCATTGGCCTCGTCCTAAAGGGTTAAAGGCCATTCAAAGATTCTTAGGTTTTGCGAACTATTATAGGAAGTTCATCCAGAACTTTTCCACGATTGTCAAACCATTATCAGATTTGACGCATAAGGGCGCTTCTCCCTCTCAGTGGTCCGAGGCGGCGGAGACCGCATTTGTTACCCTGAAATCTGCCTTTGCATCTGCTCCGGTGCTGTCCCACCCTAATCCCTCTCTGCCCTTCACGTTGGAGGTTGACGCTTCTGAGGTTGGGGTTGGAGCAGTACTCTCCCAATGTCCTGTGGGAGGTGGCACCTTGAGGCCTTGCGGTTTCTTCTCAAAGAAATTATCCAGCGCGCAGAGCCATTATGAGATTGGGGACAGGGAGCTGTTGGCCATAATTCTAGCTCTGAAGGAGTGGCGTCACCTTTTGGAGGGTACTCGGACTACAGTGCTAATTCTTACGGATCATAAGAATTTAACTTATCTCTCCGAAGCCAAAAGACTGTCTTCTCGACAAGCTAGATGGGCACTTTTTTTGTCACGATTTAATTTCCTAGTGTCTTATCTTCCTGGTTCAAAAAATATTAAAGCCGATGCGTTGTCTCGTCAGTTCGCTTCTGACACTGAGAGGGAGGAGGAACCTGTTCCCATCATTCAGCCAGATCGCATTCTGGCCACTATCCGTACCACCATTACCCCACCTCTGGGGGAAGAGATATTGGCATCACAATCGAGGGCACCCCCTGAGACCCCTGTGGGGAAATGCTTTGTAGATGTGCCATTCCGTGTCCGTTTGTTGGAAACTTACCACGCTTCTAAAGCGGCTGGGCATATTGGTAGGGACCAACTAGTCTGGCCTCTGTCGCAATTATTTTGGTGGCCTATCTTGAGAGCCGATTGTGCCGCTTTTACTGCAGCCTGTACCACCTGTGCCCGTGCTAAGACCCCTAGTCATCTCCCTGTGGGCTTATTGCAACCTGTGCCCAACGGAGACCGTCCGTGGTCTCATATTTCTATCGACTTTTTGGGAGAATTACCAGCGTCTAGGGGATTTACGTTCATTCTTATGGTGGTCGATAGATTCTCTAAAATGGCACATTTTGTGCCTCTGACTGGCCTTCCATCGGCTCAGGAATTGGCTGTAGTCCTTTCTAGGGAGGTATTCCGCCTGCACGGAGTACCCAGAGTGATTGTATCCGACCGAGGGAGCCAGTTCGTTTCTATGTTTTGGAGGGCATTCTGTGGCCAGATGGGCATTCAATTGTCATTTTCCTCCGCTTACCATCCCCAAACGAATGGGGCCGCTGAACGTGCCAATCAGGGACTGGAGCAGTTCCTGCGTTGCTTTGTCACTGATCATCATGACAATTGGGCTGACCTGTTGCCATGGGCTGAGTTTGCCAGAAACTGTGCGGTCAATTCATCGTCCGGGAGCTCTTCGTTTCTCGTTAATTATGGGTTTCAGCCTTGTCTGCTCCCGGACTCCTTTCAGGCGCAGCAGATTCCTGCTCTGGATCAGCATTTGGCACAGCTTCGTTCCACTTGGTCACAGGTCCAGAGGTCCCTCAGTCAGTCATTTCGGCGTCAGCAGAGGCACGCTAATTGCAGACGTCTGCCAGCGGTCTCCTTTCAAGTTGGGGACAGGGTATGGCTGTCATCCAGAAACCTGAATTTACAAGTACCATCTAACAAACTGGCTCCCCGGTTTATCGGTCCATTTAAGATCCTCCGCAAGATTAATCCGGTTTCTTATGCTTTGGAGCTTCCACCCTCAATGCACATTCACAATGTGTTCCATGTGTCGCTCCTGAAACCCTTGGTGTGTAATCGCTATACTACTACGCCAGTGATTCCTGGGCTGGTGGACGTCCAGGGCCAAGAAGAATATGAGGTGCAGAGCATTATTGATTCTAGGAGATTTAGAGGAAAGCTGCAATACTTGGTTCATTGGAAGGGCTATGGTCCTAAGGAACGTTCTTGGGTTGATCAAGGGGACCTCCACGCACCCAGATTATTACGCAGCTTTCACTCTAAATACCCTTCTAGACCCAGACCTCGAGCAGGGAGAGGGGGTCTTTGAGAGGGGGGTACTATCACAGTGCCAGTGATTCCTGTCAGTCTCAGCTATGACAGATACTGATTTGCTGTGTTGGTTTGGCCCGCCCCCTGGTGACCTTTTTATACCTGGCTAGCAAGACTGTAAGGCGCCCTTTCGTGGTGTCTCTGTGCCAGTTACTGTGCTGTGTTCCTGTGTTCCGGATTCCTGTGTACCGACTTAGCTTGTCTTGACTATTCTCCTGTGTTCCTGCTCGTGTATGACCCGGCTCGTCTGACTACCTCCTCTGGATCCTGACCCGGTTTGGCTGACGTTCCTGCTCGTGTACGACCCGGCTTGTATGACTACCTTCTACGTGCTCCGATCCGGCCTGGCTGACTTCCCGCTCCAAAGAACGACTCCGGCTTTCTACAGTGACCTGTGTTCCAGTTGTCGCCGCCGCGACATTTCTATCTGCTGTTCCAGCTTTTGGTGTGACTGCCTTGCCTGGTGTACACCGATCAGTGCAGTGCATCTTCCGTTGCAGAGTTGGGCGTACCCGTGCCTCCCTCAGACTGCAGAGCCTTGCTATACCGCTGAAAAGCCTCGAGTAAATGTGCTAATTAACCCTAGCAGTGCCGCTGGGTTCCACTCTATCGCTAATCCTGTAAGAGTCTCTTTCTCAGTGAATACTACTGCTGAGCTGGCCGCTCTTCGTCGGCAGCTCCACACATCCTTGCAGAGTATTTACATCCGTTTGGGCCGGTTGGGCGCCAGAGACCCTCTCTCTTGTTCAGTGAGCGATTCCGCTTTACCGAGTGGTGGCAGGCACAGGCATCAGCATTCGTATTCCGGTATCACGCCCGTGGGGGCTGTGGGCTCTAGCGTGTGCTATCCCGTTATCCGGTTTAGTCTGAGGAGGCTTGGCAGCTATCGCATTGAAGGCCGGTTCCAATCACGCCCATGGGGGCTTTATGCACTTGCACTAGTTGAAGCAGTTCCAGTAGGTACGCCCGAGGGGGCTACGGGGACTCTTGTGCTTCTTACTGAACACCGTGGCGGGGCAGTCCAGTATCCAGCCGGTGATAGTCTTGGTCTCCAGCATCAGCCTTATAACACCCAGGGCGTTCCAAACATTCACTTCTGAGACTGACTGTTATCAAGGACTTAACCCCTGAGGGGTACACGCTATTTCTATTTCTGTGTAATTGTACTTATAAGTCATTTGTGCATTTACCATTATAAATATATATTATCTGTATATATTTACCACCACTAGAGGGCGTGTTATTTCCTTATCTTATTTTAATAAAACTGTGTTCTTATTCACCCAATGGTCTGAGTGTCTTAAAAGAAACCGTGACAAGAACCCTCTCATTCCTTGCCACACACTTCAGTAACACCATTTCTTTCAAATATTCACTTTATAAAAATATAAAAATATTTTAATATACATACACACACACACACACATACATATATATACATAGCATCTTGATAAAGGAACAGAGCAGGGCCGAAACGATGGAATAAACAACAGTCTTTATCTTCAAGACAACAAGACATGTGAGTGCTTTCCTCATTTTGCTATATTTGGATTTACAGCGGTCACCCAGATATGCACCCAGGCATATAAAGACTATATTTGAGTGAGTGCACAACCAAGGACATTGCTATATATACATAAAGGTGAGCTAGCACTGTGAGCTATTTTTCTTTACTTCCTGGTAAAATACTTTGTTATTATTATTATTATTTGGTAGAAAACATATGTTTTAAATAACTGACACACGTATGTATGTAAGTCTATCTTTATTTATATGGAGCCACACAGTGTACACAGTGGATTACAACAGTAGTATGTTACAGTAAATAAATAGGGATAAAATAAGTGTCACAGTCATAGAAACAGTAGGATAGAGGTCCCTTCCCCAAAGAGTTTACAGTCTAAATGGGTAATAGGAGACAGACAACAGGGTATGAGCATGTCAAGTGCTGAGAGTTCAAGTGCTGAGTTTACCAAAAGCTAGTGCATTGTACTAGTGCTCCAGAAGATAGGATTTCATGGTAGACTTATTAAAGACAGAGGGGGATTTTTCTAGGCATAGGGAGAGATGTATGGTGTTCCAAAGGTATGGAGCAGAAAGTTAAAAAGGTTTGTTAAGGGAGAGGGTGTGGATGGAGTAACAAAAAGGGCATTGTGTGCTGAGTGAAGGAGGTGGCCAGAAGAGATGAGGGAAGAGATATAAAGCATGGAGAGCATTAAATGTAAGAAGAAGGACTTTGTAAGTGATACGTTACTGAATAGGAAGCCATGTCAGCCATGATGTGAGCAAGTTCAGTTTTTGTGTAGAGTGTGGTGATTTGTGAAGTTGAGCTTAGGAAAGGACAGATTGCATTGGGGAAACAAGAGAAACTGTGAGGCCAGTTAGTAGGACATTGCAATAGTCTAAGCACAACAGAATGAGGGCATGCATCAGCATTTTAGTAGTTTTTTGGGAGAGGAACAGGAAGATTTTAGCAATGTTCTGGAAAAACAATTGACAGTAGCCATGGAGTTAATGTAAGGGGAGAAGGAAAGGTAGGAATCAAATAAGGTTATATCCCAAGGCCCAGTTATTTTTCAAGTATTGCCGTGCCAGAATTTAACAGGGCTGGAAACATTATATGACATGACTGTCATTGTTCACTGAGTTTCCCTCCCACAAGTGGGCACTTTATTTTTGAAACTCTTTTTATCTTTCTTTCTCTCTATCTCTCTGTGTCCTCTTTTATTCTCTCTTATTTTACAACATGCTGCATAGTGGGAAATAACAGATTTTTATAGTATGGGGATGGGAACTTTCACCACCATTTAAAACATAGGCAGAAAATTGAACCAGTCACACAGGAAAATCGAAATGACAAAAAAGTCTATGGGTTTTTCGATGGGAGGGAATTACCATGCAAAAAGGGGAACATTGTGCATTTTGTGGGAACAAAATAGGACTTTTCACCCACTCCTTGTGCTAGATACCCCTCTGGTACTAATATGATTAAACCAAATTCTTTGACTTGATATGTATTCCGTGTGACTGAAAATGGATACATTACTCTAGATCATTTATTTGGCAGAAAAGTATAAAATAAAATCTGTAATTCTTAAATTAGTGTCTTTACAATAATGAAATTCCTTTTTGCTCAGATCTTTAAATAATGATATTGACTCAAGTTCATTTCATTAAGGATGACAGACCTAATTACTGATTAGGCTATTACAGATTTACATTTCTAAGATAGAGGTTAAATTTTTTGTAAACGGAGTCAGACTGAACAATGAAATGATCCACAAGGACTTTTCTGGTTTTGTTATTTTAGGTTTGGCACACACACATATGATAGATATATAGATGTACACAATCACAGGTGCAGAAAAAGCATACATACATACAGATGTAGTTGCATTAAAGTGAACGTTGACATTATGTAAAAGGTAATTTAGTGGTAGTTGCTTTTCTCCTAATATATTAAGTTATGTTTTAAAAATTTCTTCACTTCCTTTATTATTATTATTATCATCACTGATGTAAAGCTGAAAAAACATATATACAAGAAACAATGACACTATGTAGATGTGATGATACACAGCAGTGATTTGTAGAATTGAGTTTACACAAACAATGACAATAATTCATAGGAAGTATTTTTGCATAATTCATTTGAACTTTTCACCATAAATTTAGCACAGCAATCTAGCTGAATCTCACAAACATTCTCAACTAAAGTATCTTCTCCTGAAACTATACATGGACATGCTAAACAAAAGCTAGCATGTGTTAATTATTCCATGCGTCTTTACACCTGCATTTTGTGCAAGTGTCTTGTCAAACCACATGTGCATAACCTTTTTCCACCTTCTGTTACCATACATAGATTATATTGGTAACATTCATTACTATACTGTCATATACATACCTGTTTCTGTCCAATTACTGTAATATTAAAAAGCACTAAAGTATATATATATATATATATATATATATATTAAAATAATATACAATAAAACATATAATATATCATATACTATATCATATATGTAATACCACTGTTACTGACAAAAAAAACACTACAAAATGCCAATTAATAGACTAGAAAACAGTCTATAGTTCCGGAGCTTAATGTACGTTGGTGCACTTAATCCTCAGTGGTCGTAACCGTCTAAGTGTGACGTCCTAAGATGGTAAAAGATTCTCAACTTTATATGGACCGCATGAATCAAGCTCCGTACATTAAGCTCCGGAGCTATAGACTGTTTTCTAGTCTATTTATTGGCATTTTGTAGTGGTTTTTTTGTCAGTAACAGTGGTATTACATATATGATATATTATATGATATATTATATGTTTTATTGTATATTATTTTAATAAATTAGTACAGTCTACTTGAGCGCTCTCCTATAGTATTGGATTTGGTAGTTTATTGGAGCTTGGGACACTATACGAGCATTGGATAGTAGCGATTTAGTTGACTGTATCAAAGAAGAGGTTAAAAGTGAATTTATCTGCACACGGATCGCCGTGATCACAGAAGTATATTTATATATATAAATATATATATATATATATATATATATATATATATATCATTGAAACAATACATAAACTGTAACAGTGAGCCCCGACACTAATGTCCCTGTGTTTGTCAAAGATAAATTATTTAATAGGAAGACAGAGAGCTATGTGAATCACACTAAGCAATGACTTGTCTGAGATATGTCAATTATATGTGAACAATTACAGTTCTGTAATGATTAGTTATGTAGGTAATAGATTAGATGAGTGTAATGGTTTACGTCGGACATATCAGCTGTTAGCTGTGAAAATGTTTAACACAGTGTTTTCAGCTTTGAAATGCTTCATGACATGCCTAGGGTAGAACAATGTCAAAGACATTATCCACTGGCAAATATGAGAGGCACAGGATCATCAAACTGCACAAGTTTGGTTGTCCATGCTCAGAGGTGGCTGACAGTGATCTCTAGCAGGGATGAGTAAAACATTTTTGTAATTTTTTTTTTCATATGAAACAGACTGTTTTCTAAGTTACATTGTAGGCAGTATGAAGACATATGAAGTCTTAATTCCGTATGCTGTTTAGTCAATAAGTAGGGTTGGGCGAAAGGTCCCATTGTTTTTCTGCATAAAAATCAGTGACAACCATTTGGTTGTCTGCTTTTTCTCAGGAAAATCCACTTTAAATAAAGCAATTAAAATCTTTGGTGTTTTAACCCATTGTCAAATGGTGTATGGTAGTAGTGGTGGGGGACTGGCGTGGTGTGATTGGTGGGACCTTGACAAACTGCATCCACCCCTTGAAGCGAAAGATCATCATCATGTATTGCACATGATACAGCAAACACTGCTGCAGTCAATTTTTGAACTACCACTTTACTTCCAAGTCCCTGTACTGCTCAACCTTTCCCCCTACCGCTTATGCATTTGCTGGACATTACTCAACTAGTGTGTGTTTTTTCTCTCTACGTACACAACTGATGGTGTGTGATGTCTTGCATTAGCCAATAATGACTCAGTCACAGTGATCACATTAGGCTCCCAGTCAGCTGTCACCTAATATATTTAATTATTTTTTTTCAAATTTATTTTTAAGATGTCTACCCTATCTTATCACAGTCAGTCCCCCCCCAAAAAAAATATATATATAAACTAAAAAACAAAATCAGCATCTTCTTTCCCCAGAACTCCCAAGCACAGAGACAATGAAAGTAACATCAGCAAGCAATTTGGACCCCAGCTGCCTGTGTCTTGGAAGTCAGTCACACCAAATTTTGGGGTATTTGGGGTCAACCTCCTTCTTCTTTTCTTCTCCCCCAGAGTGCTCCCAGACTCCCTTATTCAGAGAACAGATGTCCTACCTAAAAGACTCCCTAAACTAAGCTTCAATTCCCCATTATTTGCCTATCTCTAGCTCAAAAACATGCTGCTTTCTAGGGGTGTATGAAAGGTCCCACCATGTTCCCATGAAAAAATATGCAAAAAACACGATGTTGTCCACTTCTTCACAAAAAAATCCTCTTTAAAAACAGTGATTAAAACTTTCGAATTTTTCACCAATTGCCCAAAATTCTTCAATTTTTCAATAGCTAGAAAGTTTCTGCCAATTGATTAACATGTTTTTGTCTATTCACTATAAAAACGTGACATATTGGCGAAAAGTGAAACACAGTAGAATCAGATACAGAGTGAGGTAGATGTGCTGTGCTGTTCTGCTGAGATATTTTTTGCAAAATTGGGGCAGGAGAGGCTCATAGTGACTGATATGACTATAAGAAAGTTTAAAACTAATAAAAGGAGGAACTGGAAGGATCCTTATGTGTCCATTGAGTGTGAGGGGGAAGTGAGAATTACAGAACCAATGCTGGCCAGTTCCCCTAAATCACCTCTAGGGATCTTGGGGAAATTAATGTCAAGGGAGGAAAAAGAGGGAAGGTTGTAGCGAGAGCAGGATAGGTCAGCTGCCTGTTGCCCGATGTGCTGCCCCTGCTGCCACCATTGCTGTACCTGCTGCCAGACATGCTGCCCCTGCTGCCACCAGGGCTGTGCCTGCTGTCAGACATGCTGCCCCTGCTCCCGCTACTAGCTTTGCTGTGCCTGCTGTCAGACATGCTGCCGCTCCTGCCATCAGTGTTGTGCCTGCTGCCAGTGTTGCCCCTGCTGCCACCAAAGATGTGCCTGCTGCCCTGTTGCCACCAGTGTTGTGCCTGCTGTCAGACATGCTGCCACCAGTGCTGTGCCTCATGCCATTGCTGAACCTTCTGCCACCAGTGCTGAACCTGCTGCCAGTGTGTCTTATAATACTTGGGGGGGGAGAAGATGATGCCCCAAGCAGTCCCGCCAGTGCTAGTACTACTATTACTAAGAAGGTCCAGCAGCTCATTAATGTTAGGAGTGAAGGAGGGGATAATCATCATATTTCTAGTGACTGTGAGGAGGAAGACTCAGGGGCTGAAATCAGATCAAGGGTTAAAGCTTACCTTCTCAATGCATAAGAGATATCGCTAGTTTTAATGCAACAATTTATTTTATGGTTAACTCTTAGGTAAAAATAGAAGTCGGGGAACATCTGTAAAATAATGCAAACTGAGAAAATTTAAAAGTGGAAACAGTAAGTACAATTCTTTTCCATCACAATATCATGAGGCATAAACTGATAGTAAAAAAAATGTTAAACTGAAAAAGTTGATTGAATATGATTGTTATTTTTGAAGGGTATGCAAAGCACAGCATGAACAGCAGATGTTTTTTTCAGTCCTAGGAAAAGAATTAAATCTTACATCCAGGTTTAGGAGGTTTTCAATTTTGCTGTGGGCTTGGCTTCCCTTAGGCTTTCTTATAGCTTCCCTAATGAGACGATCCCTCCCATAGTTACTGTATCTAGCAGAAGCCATCATCCTGGGAGAAAAGCCGAATCACTGCACAGATGGGCCTTGATGGATCCTAAAAGGAAGGCATTACCTGCTGAAGTCACTGAGCAGCCACAATTATTACAGGTCTCTGGGTTCATTGTCAATTAGAATGGCAGTTAAAGCGAGCAGCAGCTGTGACAGATGGCTGGGCTCCAGCTATGTTGTGGTAATGGGACCAGAGCCAAATCAAGTCTTTTCTTCCATCTAGAAAACCACATACTTGTCAATTAGTCACAATGTGTAGAAGAGAAAGGACTTCATCTACAAAAGGGTCATTTAGACATACTTCCCTAACCCCTGCTTTTAGCTTTTTTGAAGCAGTGATTTTGTTTATTATAAATTCAAATTTAGCAGCAGTGTATGAAGACAAAAACCATTTATACACAGTCCTTGCACTGCATGAGCTTACAGTATAATGCTTAGGTTTTATTTTGCTGCATTCAATATGCTGTAGCATTTTTAACTACTTTGTATCTCAGCCTTGGATTTTGTGTTAGAAATAAATGTAAAAACTAAGTACAAACCTTTTTATTATGCTTTTTTCAACACTTCATCGTTATAACTAAGTCTTTAACCATTTGAGTGTCTTATGAGGAAGTGCATAAGACATATGCATATATGTTATGGCAGAAACTGATTAATGCACATATGATCTGGATAATATGTATGTTAGCCAGGTTAATCTGTATAAGAAAAATATTTTTGCTTGGGCCTACACTAAATACATATACCAAATGAAAATAATTTCTTTAACTTAATTATTTGACCACCAGTTGTATATATATAGCACACAGCAAAGCAATGGGTTATACCTTATTCTTAATTTTTAATGCTAAAGCACAAACAGAAAATCATAACCCTCAAACTTAACCCAAATCTTAAGATCCAACCCCTAAAGCCTAAACCTTAATACTAAGACATAACTCTCACAATAAAACATAACCCTTAACTCCTGAATTCTAAAATTAATCTCAAACAGCTAATCTAAATTGTAACCTTAAAATCTAATGCTAAAACCTTACTCTAAAAACCAACCTCTATCCCTACATCTAATCCATATAATACTTAGACCCTAACATTGATACTAGCTAGTATTTGGTAGCCACTTACCATTTTCAATAGCAGTCAGGAACAAGACATCAAACAAACCACCAGGAGGGGAGGTTGTTATGCAAAAGAGATAAAAGAGAAATAATGTATCCAGTGATATCACATCCCTAATTCCAGTGTTATTTTATGAAGCCTTTGAACTATGATCGCTCCCATTTGAGAAATCTTCATGTATGGGCTCCATAGAATAAAATGGGGGCTGAAGAATTGATCACACTGGAGAAGTTATTTATTCTTTCTCACATTTATCACCTCAATGATCTCCTCCAGTCCCCAGTTCAAGTCACTGTCACATGGGGGGTTAAGCACTAAGGTGTGATGAAGAGGTGATAGAGTGGAGATGACTTGTCCAGTGTTATAACTCACAAAGTCCTATGTTAATCTAAGAGGCATACGCACTATCAATATTGGCCCCATAGAATAACAGAGTAACTGCAGAGAAGTTATCTCCACTTTATTACCACTTTATTTCACCTTAGTGCATCCCCCACCCCCAACACAATTAAGAAGGTAAGAAGCTCATTACACTCACTATATCTAGGCAAACTTGGAAAATATTTGCATATGCCAATTACTGTACGTATTGTCTGGATTTCTAACATATGAACAACAACAGCATATCTTTAAAACGAGTTCACATGGTTGTCTTTGTTGCAGAAAATGTATACCAAGACATTGTAACAAAGTAGAGTTGTCATTAAAACTGACTGTAGCAGTAAAATTGACCTATGTAGTTTAATCTATCAAAGAATCCCATCTCTTTACTTACTAGAAAGTGGTATTAGAATTGAGAAGGAGTGGGACAGAGAAAGAAGAGAGATGAAATTTGATGAAAAAAACATAATTTTCCTATTTTCCTACAGGAAATTCCCACAAAATTTTATCGGGCAATTTCCATGGTTGTTTCAGGTGGGAATTTCCAACAACATAGAATTTTCTGCCACCCTATACTATTGGTTTTTGGAGGCAGGAATTTCCCTTTTACATTGGCGATCTCCCTAATGCTTTTATTGTTTATGGGGTGTATCAAACAATTGTAGCCATTTTATTTTTGCTCTGTTTATTATACACGTTACGCTTTTGTTTATACCTGAGATAATATCCAATTCATATGCACATGTTTCCATCTGTTGTCTGTGCAAAAAGCACATGAGCAGGGAGAAAGCACACTCACACTTAGGCACCACCTCAATTATATCCTACCTGAAGCACAACCACGGATCTGACTGGGAGACACACCACAAACATGTCACAGATACCACAACTAGTAGAAGCACTCCAAGTTTACACGGCTCTTGGGCAGATAAGATAATTGGTGATGTTATTGATGTTAAAGAGATTATGCTACTGCCAACAGTTTGTTCATTCCAAGTAACTATGGCTCCTGCCGCAGAGGAGCATGATGACTCTGCGTTTGCTGTAGGAGGTGACAAGAGTTATAGAGTGCCTACACATACCTCCACCAATCCCACCACCTCCAAAAGCGATAGAGTTAAAGCAATAAAGTTACACAGTTCTTCTACTATGTACTGTCATTCCACACTTTCTAAGTTCTTAGAAAGTAGTCAAAACCTGCAGAAACATAATGCAAAAGTACTCATTTGGAATAGTAAACTTGCCAGAATGTTGGCGGTTGACATGCTGCCCTTTTCTTTTGTTGAAAACAGAAGCTTTAAAGAGTTGATGTCATGTGTTGCACCCTGCTGAAATATCCCAAGCCAAATTTATTTTTCAAGGATGTTTGTGACAATGTTACATAAACAGGAAGTTAGTGTTGTGGGCAAAAGACAAAGGCATTCAGAGTGCTAACAAACTTTTCAAGGCATATGTTGTTGTAGGACTCACAACTTTGACATTCAGATATTTATTTCTCCACTTCAGCCCTTAGAAGAAGTAATATTGTGGTGGGAAATATTGCAGTCATAGAAAACAGGCAAAAAATTATTGACAGTGGCAAAAAAGGAGAAAACGTTCATGAAAAAAATGAAAATTGTTGTTTTTTAGCGAAAAGTTATGCAGGAAATTCTTCTGACACTTTCCCACCCCTAGTTATCAGCTTATGCAGTATATGCTTGGAATGTTTTGTTTATACTTGCTTGAAGTGAATACTTTATATATGTATGTGTCCAGTTTATATATTGCAATAGTGAATGCCTAATTTATATGTTCATTTATCCAGTGTATTTAAACTGGGGTCACAGTTGACGTAGAAGGTATGGCACTGGATAAAGTTAAGAGATTGTAGGATGCCAGTCTGGGCCCATCTCTACAGTACATTCAATCCAGTCTACTTACATACATTTGCTAATTAATGAAAAACGCAAACTATCTGCTAATCTCAGAATTAACTGGTTATTGATAGGGGTGAAGTAATATGATCCTGCACTAAAATAGGTGCAACCACTTTGCTCTATACCAGTCTAACCTCTATTCACTATTTTCACTGAACACTTTTATCTATGGGTTTGCGTGGGAGATTTGGGGCATTTCAATCCTCCCAACTTTGTTGTCATGTACTGAAAATGAGCAGAGGAAAACAAAGAATAATTGTTTCTATTCCTGAGCATGCTATAGTGGTGGTGCTCTGGGATTGTTAGATTAACATCTTAATGATGATGTTATGTAATTTATACACAATCATGCATATTTATTTCTTAGGCACAGGTGCAGGATTATTAAGCAAAAGTATAAGCTCAGAAAATGAGCTGCTCTGCCAGATTCATATATTTCAACCAGTCAGGAACATCATGTAAATTTGCATATATTTTTATATTTGCTGATACACTATAAAGTAAACAAAATAAAGAATATCTAACAAAATTAAGTTATAAACATTATTTATAAATTTGTATAAATTAATTTCCAGAAGCACCGTAAACCATGTTATGCAAGTTCTTCTTGGAAGAAACTCTTGAATATACTGAAAAGCCTATGTTCAGAAATATTGGCTATAGTATAAACTTTTTAAAAACTAGTCCAGCTTAACAGAATTTTGATGGTATATTTACATATTTATAACAGAATTTTCTACTTATTTACTTTTCCCCAGCTACTATTAAATTAACTCTTACTCTTTAGTGAATATATTAGATGCTGCTAATAAAATACCATGGACACGCTCAAATCTATTTTAAATTGAATTAATGATACTTCAACAACATTTTTATGTACAATGTAATCTTACAGTAGAAAAGTAAAACCCATATATTCTTTAAAAATAAATTAATTTTGTATTATATTTCTTTTTTTCTGCAAAAATGTTATTGTGTTGTTATTTCTGTGCTGGCATTTTTCCTTCTAAGATGTTGTATTTCTAAATGTAGTACTGTATACATTTTTCCAATGTAGGAAAAAATAAAAATCTTTTCAATCACCAGTGTTCATGTGTTTGAGATGGGTTAGATTTACGCAACATGATTGATTCTTGATTACATGATAGATGTAATGGTTTGGACAGTACAGTTCAATGTCTTGTTCAATTTACAATTACAGTGAATATACAGGATTGATACTTGTATATACACCATTATTTCTAAAAAATGTGCAATCAAAATCATAATCAGTGTCTCATCTTAATCATCATTTTAGTTGTCTGCTTTTAGATTTGTCATCATAATTATATTCTTTTATCTTCTGCTTCTTGTCATCATCTGCAATTCTTTATCTTTGTCCACTCTCAACAAAAACTCATTGGTCCAATAGAAGAATTTTGATGGCACTTAAAGATTATTTCAAACTTACAGTTTAAAAAATATTTTATGCAGCTATTTACTTAATTTAAATTAATTACAACTACCTATATATCACATTAAATAAAAGTTTAGCAGATGTATAACTTAGGAAATATCAACAACTTTATTTCTGGGAACCATGAAAGAGAAAGTCTCCCGGTGCAGCACATACTTTCATTAGCATATGGAACATCACTGAAAGGTTTCATCAACATATGGCATGTCACCAAAAAGCTTAATTAGCATATGAAATGTCACTGGTACAGCATGGATACCTCAATTAGAATACATTAGCATATGGTACCAAGTATAAATATCTCTAACTGTACATGTGCTGTTTTTTTGGATAACATGACACATAGACAGTTTTAATGAAGTTTTCATGGAAACAAATCAAGGTGACAGATCCACTTTGTTTGACATTGAAAAAATGGTTAGTATGGTGTAAGGAATATGAAAAAAAGTTATGTCAGATATTATGTGGGTGACAAAAATTGCTTACTTGCAGTTTTACATGAGGCATGTGTGTCTAAAGTTAATAGATATCTATATTTTGTGTACTTTATTTTAGCACACAATATAGACCTTATAAATTTACAATAATTTTACATATGAGTAGTTAGTTATTAATTGATTAAGCCAAAAAAGTAATGTCCCATTGTAACATACTTGCAGAGGCTGTAAATATATGTATGTTCACTCTTTCTGTTGATTCACTGAAGGGAAAGAAAAATAATCCCATTTAAGCCATTTCAACTTCGCATAGAAAATAGAAAACATTGCACAGCATCTGGTGTTTAAAGCTTTAACTATATTGCATAACACTGTATATACAGACAATACCCCTTAAGGACTCAAGATGTGCCAAGACCATCATGGGTAAACTTGGTTTAAGGATGAATGATGGTCCTGTCACGTCATGGAATTTAGGGGTCCTGGTGTGGCTGAACGCCAATCTCGGGGACCCCTGAATTCATATCTCAAAAAGAAAAAGTGCACCGTGGTTCTTAATGGTTTAAAACAAATATAAAACTTGCCTTAAGCTGATAGGGTACACATTTTTTATAAAAAACATTTTACTTTATACTTTATCTCTGTATGAAAAATATCTCTAAAATGTTCCTTCCAATTAATTATGGCTTGCATCAGATCTTTTATGTGGATCCGGAGTGAGAAGCCTGAGAAGAATAGTATAATTTCATCTAGTATCAAAGGGATTCTGAAACAGAACAGTATTACTATACATTTACATGCACATTAGACAAGTACTCCACTTATACATAGACTTTTGCGTTCTTCTTTTCTGTTATCTGGAAGTAGTTGTGTCAGGTATAATACAGAACTGTAGTTGGAGGCAAGTAGGAATGGGTGAAATGATTTGTCTTAAACTGAAACAGGCAAAAAATGTCACTTACTGACGAGTAGGAAATTTCCCAGAAAAAGTGCAGATTTTCAGCTTTTTGCACCTTACTCACTGCATTGAAATCAATGGTAAGAATGTATTTCCCCCACATAAAGTTTCCCTTCTTTTCCCACTGTGATAGTATAAAAGGGATATAGGTTCTGGCAGCATTTTGTGTTTGTTAGGGAGAGAAAAAGCAGCGTAATTTTGAATCTAGAGAAGATAGGCAAATACCTTGGAGTTTAGATTACAGAGTCTTGTTTGACTGGGAAGAGACATACAGGTGATCCAAGTTCCTTCCTGAGCTGATTGACTCTCTGTGACTGACAGATATACTTTATAGACTGAAACCCAAGAGACAGACAAGTGCAACTATTACTGACTCTTACAACAGTCACAAGAAGAGGGATCAGATTACTATTGACTAAAGTCTATCCTCATCCTCTACCATTCAAAAGTAAGACTGCAGTGACATTGGGAGAGAGAGAAAATATTAAGCAGCGAGTAATGCAAGCATGCTTCTTGGTTGTGTAGCTAGGGACATTAGAAGCAGGAAAAGAGAAGTGGTCATTAGGGGTGGATAACAGTATGAGCACCCATCTGAAGTAAAAAGAGGAGCTGGAAGGACCATGAAACTTCCAGTGAGTCGTAGGAGGAAGTGACCACCAGCAGCATAGAAGGGTCTGAAAGCCCTGATTCCCCAGACCGGATGATGCCCAGTCTCCCTGACACTGTCTCTTGGGATCTGGGGGAAAATAGTATCATCTTCTGCAAAGGCACAGGAAGAAGTCGGTAGCAGTGTGAGCAGGATAGGTCAGCTACCTGTGCCTGCTGCTACTGCTGACAGTGAGCCTTCTGATTCTCAGGAGGAGGATATGTTGGCAAGTGTGACAGCAGGGGACCCTGAGTCACACTTACCATCACCAGGCAGTCCCACTACTACTACTAGCATGCAGCAGTTTGATAGTGTTGGGGGTGAGGGATGTGGTGATAGTGAAGATTATGATAGTGAAGTAGCTGGTGGTGGGACTAGCGTGACCAATGTACATCCTACTGCAGAGGTGGAAGAGGAAGTGAAGCTGAGCAGCCAGACTAGTGTCAAGGGAGCCCATAACATCCCCCCTGACCCTGTGATTCCCCTCCAGCATTGTGTCTCTGGGACCTGATGCTGAAGAAGGCAGAACTTGCTAGCAGCAGTATTAGCATCAGCACAGATCAGCTGCAAGTGCCTGCTGCTATTGCTGCCAGTCTGTCTTCTTCAACTGTAGAGATAACAAGTGTGACAGTGGGGGACCCTCTATCACATCTGACATCATCACAAAACAGTGAGACTCTCATAAAGCAGCAGCAGTAAGGAGGGACTGGAGGTGCTGATGATGAGGGTGATGGTGGAGCAGCTGGAGTGGAAGAATGGGATGTGCAAATGGGGATGGGCATCATCACCACCACTACCAGCAGTGAGACTGTGGAATTTGCAGAGTTTGCTATTGCTGTAATTTCTGCTGATGCTGAGTTGCAAGGGTAGAACACTGATGAGGACCAGGCTAATGTGTCACAGACCACACATAATATAAAGTTGGTAAGGAGTCACATAATACATTGATACACACATATGCATAGCCCAATAATATCCATTGACCCTTGGAACTAAACATGATCTGGGACATCCAATTGTTTTAGATCCCAAAATGTATAAATTACAAATAAAGGCAAAGACCAAAGATAGAATAAGTGTTAGGACCACATGAAAAGGTAATGTAATAATATATATACATACCATAAACAGGTTCTGATCCTGCCCATGTATAGTAAACATATTGAATGAGTCTCCAGTTGTGAGCCCTCACATGCACACCATATAATGAATAGTCTGCCAAATGCTAGCCCACAGCTGGATGATACAAAAAAACAAATACCTAATCTATGTTGGATAGGACTATTGGTAAAATGGAAAAACTACTAAAAGAGAGATCAGAACCACAGCAGTGCTACCACTAAAATCCCATAAATGCTCTGTATCATATAAAGAAGGATATATATAATGAGAATTTATCAAATGATAAGAGGTCAAATGCTATATATATATATATATATATATATATATATATATATATACAGTGAACTCACACCTTAAATGACATTACTGTCAAACAAGAAAAGATAATGTCTATTCCTTCTAAATAATAGTAGAGCTCCATAAGCTCAAAGCAAAACAATTCTAAATAGATTTACAGAGTCCATCTTCTGGTCAGTAATCATCAAGATCAAACATTCGTGTTGTATGGAAATAGTATGTAGACTCCTACTTACTCATAAATGTTTGAATATGGAAATCACAAAGTATAAGTCCAAATCATATTCTCAGGTTATGGACTTGAGATGTGCATCTGTATGATATGTATTGTAGTGGTGGTGGTGGTGGGGGACTGGCATGGTGTGATTTGTGTATGTATTTTTACCATTGTCATACTCTATCCTCCTTCTCAGATTATTGACACATTACTTATCGGTCATAGCAGTGGTCCCATCTGTCCTCCACCTGTGCTGCTGGTAATATAGTTGTCCTGGCTTTGTCTGTCATGTGTGGTTTCTGCTGCTACTACTACTGGAGCTAGATATTGATGTAATTCTACTGCCACTACTACTAGGTGTCAAAGGTGCAACACTTACAGCAGCAGCACCAGAGGTACTCGTCATATCTAACACTGTGGATGTTAACCTGTGTTGCTGTTGCTGGATACCCATTGCTGCAGTCAGTTTTAGGTCTACTACTTTACTCTCACGTCCTTGCACTGCTGCACCCCTCCCTCTTCCCCTTGTGCATTCGCTGAACATTACACAACTACACTGTTTTTTTTTATTGTACGGTACACAACACAACTGATGTAGCTGTATGATGCCTTGCCTAAGCCCAGTCAATTGTCTGTCACTGTCACCTAAGGTATTAGTTTTTTATTCTTTTTTATTTATTTATTTTTTTTTAAGTTGTCCACCCTGTTGTCTTATCACAGTCTGTCCAAAAAAATTATAATTAAAAAACAAAACCAACTACATCTTTACCCAGACTTCCCCACCCAGCACAGAGATAATAACAGCAAGATCAGCAAGCAAATAGGTCCCTAGCTGCCTATGTTTTGCCAGTCAGTCACATGGAATTTTGGAGTATTTGGGGGTCAACCTCCTTCCTCCCTTCTTATCACATAGAATGCCCCCAGACTCCCCTAATACAGAGAACAAATGTCCTATCTAAATGACTCCCTATTATTGAACAACTACAGTGCTCTCCGTCAATCCAAAATGTTAAGAAACCTTAAACCTGAATATTTAAGAAAGTAAAACTGAGGTTTTGGCTTTCTTAGGAGAATATATGCGTGTGCATAATTATTGGGAAACTATTAGTGTGCAGAATTATTATGCAACTAAATGAAAAATGACAATTTTCCCATCTTACGTGTTTATTTTCATCTATTAAAGTGAAAATACTAAATAAACAACTCAAAATTTACAAATAAACATTTGTGACATTTCCCCCCCCCAAAAAAAAATCAGTTATCAATATAGTCACCCTTCTTTTCAATAACAGTCATAAGCCTTCCATTCATGGAGTCTGTCAGTTTCCTGATCTGTTGAAGATCAACTTTTTGTGCAGCAGCAACCACAGCCTCACAAACACTGTTCAGAGAGGTGTACTGTTTTCCTTCAGTGTAAATCTGCCATTTAAGAAGGGCCCACAAGTTCTCAATAGGGTTTAGGTCAGGTGAGGAAGGGGGCCATGTCATTATTTTATCATCTTTAAGGCCTTTACTGGCTAGCCATGCACTGGAGTACTTCGATGCATGCGATGGAACATCGTCCTGCATAAAAATCATGGTCTTCTTGAAGGATGCAGACTTTTTACCTGTACCACTGCTTGAAGAAAGTGTCTTCTAAAAACTGGCAGTAGGTCTGAGAGTTGAGTTTGAGTCCATCTTCAACCTAAAAAGGTCCAACTAGCTCATAATTGATAATACCAGCACATTCCAGTACCCCTCCTCCACCTTGCTGGCGTCTGAGTCGAAGTGGAGCTCTTCGCCCTTTACTGATCCAACCACGGGCCCATCCATCTAGACCATCAAGAGTCACTCTCATCTCATCAGTCTATAAAAATCTCTCTTCAGATATTTCTTGGCCCAGTCTTGACGTTTCAACGTATGTATCTTGTTCAGTGATGGTCGGGTTTCTGCCTTTCTTACTGTGGCCATGTCCCTGACCACTGAACACCTAGTACTTCTGAACAATCCAGGTAGGTTGCAGTTCTGGAATATGACAGCACTGGAGGATAATGGGTTCCTGGTAGCTTGATGTTTGATACTTCTCAAATCTCTGGCAGTTAATTTGCGTCTTTTTTTCTCAACACGTTTCTTGCAACCCTGTTGACTATTTGCAACAAAACGTCCCCAATATCTTAGCAATTTCAAGAGTACTGCATCCCTCTGAAAGACGTTTTACTATTTCTGACTTTTCAGAGTCAGTTATCTCTCTTTTTCTGCCCATTTTGCCTGAGGAAATGAAGCTGCCTAATAATTATGCACACCTTGACATATGTGGTCAAAATACTCAATTGCCTAATAATTGTGCACACAGTGTAGACGGAGTGATAGACAGCAAGAGCCAGAGGTCATACAAACTGGGGACTACACGGAGCCCATAAACAGGCGTCCTAGCCAGTGCCTGTTTCAAGATGTCAGCAATGCAGAGGTGGCAGCAACTATGCCGGCCGACACACCACAGAGAAAGGAAGCACAGGATAACCAGGCCTCTAAGGTAAATTGTGATACATTGCTAGTGGTGGTTGTGATGCCCATCCTCATCCCTGTCTCCCATTCCTTCTCATTTTCTGCTAAAAATGCCACCAATGTCTCTTCCATCCCATCTTCACCACCATCATCATCAACACAACCACTAGTCCCTACGTGCTGCTGCAGCTGCTCTATTACAGACATCTCAGTGCTGCTTGTAGGAGGTGACGAGCAATGTGACAAAGGGTCCCCTAATGTCCACCTGTCATTTATTTTTGGCCTGAAGAAGGCAGACTGGCAGCAGTAGCAGCAAGCACAGACAGCTGATCTGCACTCCTGCTGGTGGTGGTGGTATTAATTCTGTGCCTGTTCTATACCAACACCAGTTCTGGCCTGTTCAGGATCATCACTCCCAGAGCACTGGCGGGACTGCTTGGGGGGGGCAAGTGTGACTTAGGGTCACCTGCTATCGCACTTGGCATCATCTTCTCCTGCCCCCTCCTGAGTATTACAAGACACAATAGCAGCAGGATCAGCACTGGTGGCAGCAGGCACAGCACTGGTGGCAGCAGGTTCAGCACATCTGACAGCAGGTGCAGCACTGATGGCAACAGGGGCAGCACGTCTGACAGCAGGCACAATACTGGGGGCAGCTGGTTCAGCACTGGCAGCAGGCACAGCACTGGTTGCAATAGGGGCAGCATGTCTGACAGCAGGCACAGCACTAATGGCAGCAGGGGCAGTATGTCTAGCAGCCAGCGCAGGGTTCAGTTGTGCTCACTTTCTCCTCCTCCTCAGACTCAGTGGACACATAAGGGTCCTTCCTGTTCCTCCTTTGATTATTTTTAAACTTGCTCATAATGATAGCAGTCACTATGAGCCTCTCCTGCCTCAATTTTGCCTCAAGATCACAGCAGAACAGCACAGCACATCTACCTCACTCTGTAGCTGCTTCTATTGTGTTTTACTTCTGCACATATGTCATGTTTTTATAGCAAAAAGTAGAAAACCATGTAAATCAATGGGCGGAAACTTTCTAGCCATTGAAAAATGGAGAACAATTTTGGTGAATGGGTGAAAAATGCAAAAAAATTAATTGCTGGATTTAAAGTGGATTTTCCCACAAAAAAGCAGACAACAAAGTGGTTTTCGTGGAATTTCTCATGAGAACATGGTAAGAGATTTTTTTGCCCACCCTAATGATAATGAATATTTCCTTTCTATGAATCTATGACTTAAGCCCTAAAAGATTCATCAGTGGAGCAATTCCACCATACGTGCAAATACTATCCAGTTGGTATCGGTCTCTTGAGGTGCATGGGGTGAGCACTACAGAAATGTAAAAGTCAGTTAACAGAGATACTTTTACGAAAAATTTGTCTGTAAACAGTTATCCTGGTCTATCCTAATCAACAGATCCCGGAATTCAACTTCTGTATTTGAATGGTGGGAGTTTAAACAAATATTTAGGTCATTTTTATTAAGTACACGCAGGAATTACTCATACAGGATAATAGGTCCTTGCCAGACCATAAAAACTTCATCGATGTAACAATACCAAAGGATAATCTGATCCGTATTTTTTCTGAGTTTGTCAGAAAAAATCAAACTCCTGCTCCCACATCCAAAATACAAGTTAGCAAAAGAGGGGGCACACTTGGCACCCATGTCTGTCCCACTAATTGTAAATAAAAGTCTGAACTGAACAGAAAATAATTGTGTTTGAAAACAAAGATGAATAAACAGAAAATCAAATTGCAAAAGTCAATCTAAGAGGATAAATTTGACCTCTTCAGATGGAAATCTACTGCCAAGAGGCCCTGCTCATGATCTATGCTGGAACACAATGCTTCCACATCACAGGTCATGAGCAGGATCCCAGGTTCCATGTGTAATTCATGTAATTTCGATAGGAAGTCTGTAAAATCTTTCAGTTATGAGTTTATTAAAAGAGCTAAAGGTTGTAGAAAACAGTCCACAAAGACTCCTGATGCCTGCTACTATGGGCCTCCCCTGTGGTCTTGTGGCATTTTTATGGACTTTCAGGAGAATATAAAATGTTGGGATGACTGGACAGTCCACCTTCATAAAATCATGTTCTTTTTTGATGATGATGTTTTCTTGAAAAGCATTTTGTAATATATAATCTAACGTCTTCTTGTAGTTGTCTGTAGGGTCAGTTAACAAGCATTTATAAGATGTTTTATTATGCAACTGTTGATGGACTTCCATTAAGTATATCTCTGGGCATTAGTAATATGTTCCCATCCTTATCTGCTTCTTTTATTTCAATATATGATCAGCTGCTGATCTCCTTTAATGCCAAATTTTCTTCCATGGTTAAAATATGTTAAAAAGATGAATATGTAGGCAAAGCCAAGACATCTTGATACATCAAATGGAAGAAAGTTCATACCTGTGGGCATATTTGCTAGATTGGAGTAAAATCTGAGGGAGGTCCGAACTTGGACTTTCATGGATTTTGTGTGTTTTCATCAATCTGATTCTCATCCAGAAGATACAATAGATCTTGATAAATCTTATCAATATTGGAGATGTCTTTCATAGATGATGATTTATAAACAAACTTCTTCAACAGTAGCTTTCTACAAAATAAAAATACATCTTTAGTTAAAGTAAACTTATCCAACTGCTGTGCAGGACAAAAAGAGAGGCCTCTCTCTAAGACCGACCTTTGAACTTCAGTGATTTGATGTGTAGCTAGATTAATTATGCTCATCTTTGTGCATTGTTGTTGGTGTTTAGATTCCTGCATTTCTTGTGGGGATGATTGTTCCTCATCTGGTACTCCAATATAGTCTGTCTCTTAACTCTCTTGGACCTGCCTATATTGATGCATCTATAGTGACAGGATCTAAAAAATGCATTGCTGGGAGGAGATGGGGCCCTAGTTGTTATGTTTTGCATTATAGGAGTGTTTGTCTGACTTCAGCCATTCTCCTATGAGATTTGGCAATTTGCCTATTTCTGAAATGTTTCCATTTATAAATTTATCTGCAACATTTTTATTTGCTCTTCTTTTTATCAGCTATGATGTGTTCAAATTTGTCCACCTTTTTTCAGTTTTGTTTGGTGCTCAAAGCTACAATCTCCCTATGCACTTCCATAAGGAGAGTTTTGTCATACTCCACAAGTAGTCCCTTAAGTTGCAGGGAACACCTGATCAGTATATTCTCCCATTTAGGTTTAAATTCTGTATTCTGTATCTGCTTCCCATACTGGTAAAATCTGAATCATCAAACCCCTAGGTATAAGATTAAATTGTATGTAATGTTCAAGACTGTTAATGTTCCACCATAATGTTGTGAACTAATAGTGCAACCTAATTAAAAGATTGCATGTGTCCGTAAATGAATCAGTAATAACCACCAGTGTGTTCACTACAGGAACATCTTGTGAGAACACTGTTGCCAATTTCTCAGTCCAAGAGGGTTCACCCTATGAATGCCAGAGTGGTACGCAACGCATTGCAAAGCAATGCGTTGCGTACCACTTTGGCACTCAAAGGGTTCAAGAGAGTCTATTTGGCATGCCATAAAGGATAGATAACAATCAGACCTCACTATCAATAATACTATACCAAAACACAATCTATAACCAACAAAACAAAAAATAAATCCATGTTTCCATCCCAGAACGGAACCGGTCAGACCCGAATTCCAAATGTCCTCTCTTATCTGGAACTTTCTGCATTTAGTATGTAAAGTCAACTGAGGTTGCTTATCAGATCAAGATTGCTTTACACAGAAAAACTATAGTTAAGCAATGCTACATTTGTAGTTTTAATCTATATATATAAAAGAAGACTTTGTGCCTGGCAAAACACACCCAGGGGCGGCAGTAAAAAGGATTACTGCTGCCATTGGGTGATTCTGTGGGAGTGTGATTTTTGGCCTGCCCCCACTATCCAGCCCGCCCACCACTATCTAAGGCTGAAAAAAAAAATGGCTGCCACACACTCCTACACCACAGACACATGCACATGCCCTCCCACACACACACTAGCAGACACATACACACATATACACACACGCACGCTGAGGATGATGGGAACAATGTTCAAGCTACAGCTGGAAGGCCATGGTCCAATCTGTATTATGCAGCTTCTTCATTCCCTGTCTTTGAGCCTACACAGCTCTGCTAATTACTACAAGTGAGCTGATTTCTAAACAATCAGCAGGAGAATACTGGCTTGCTGAGAAAGTGGAAACAACGGCAGAGAGGTGATCAGGCAGTGCAGAGCAAGGCTTCAGCTGAGCTGGTAAATGGCAGAGACATGGATGTGACTGTATTTATATATTGCACAAAGAGAGAGAAAGAGAGCAGGTTGTTTGTCAGTCTGTCTGTAAGTAGAGGTGCCAGTTTCTGCAATCATCTCCATGCTGTACATAGCTCACTGTATAGCATGTATGACAAACTATTTATATATGGTCTGGCATTGTATAGTATACAGTCTGTGTATAAGGACTGGCACTATACAGTATAGGAGGGACAGTCCCTGTTTGACACCCAAATCCCTCTGCTCCTCTATTTAGGAGATCACACAGTGTGGTGTATATACAGTAGGCTGACCAGACCTCACCTTTAACCGGGGACACATAGGAAATAAGCATATTTCAGGAGTGCACCAAAATCAAAGCAGCCCTGCAGTATGCATTTTTCATATGTGTCACTGGTTAAAGGTGAGGTCTGGTCAGCCTAATGTACAAGTGTATCAGATTGCTCCACATCAGTAAAACCCACGGTAATGTGGGTATAAACTTCTGTATATATCTGTTAAATTAGTCTGTGTAAAAAAATACTTTCATCTTCTTCTAAATCATTCACTTACAGAAAGAGTAACTTAACCATTTCAGTGCCAGAGGAGATGCAATGCATTGCTTACCCCCTGGCACTCAAAGGGTTTAAAATTCTCTACAATGGTCTGGCACTGTATAGCAGTGGTTCTCAATCTGTACCCTCAGTGGCTATTAACAGGCCAGGATTTTAGAATTTCCTTTTAAGAGCACAGGTGAGTTAATCAATATGACTGAGCCTCTGATCAACACACTTGTGTTCTAGCAGTGAAATTCCTAAGTCCTGGCCTGTTAGTGGCCACTGAGGGCATGGGCTGAGAACCTCTGCTGTATAGTATACAGTCTGCATGTGTCTGTGTATAAGGACTGGCACTATACAGTATAGGAGGGACAGTCCCTGTTTGACACCCAAATCCCTCTGCTCCTCTATTTAGGAGATCACATTGTGTGGTGTATATACCAGTGTATCAGATTGCTCCACATCAATAAAACCCACAGTAATGTGGGAATAAACTTCTGTATATATCTGTTAAATTAGTCTGTGTAAAAAAAATACTTTCATCTTCTTCTAAATCATTCACTTACAGAAAGAGTAACTTAACCATTTCAATGCCAGAGGGGATGCAATGCATTGCTTACCCCCGGCACTCAAAGGGTTAAAAATTCTCTAAAATACACCACCAGCCACGCCCCCAGTAACACCACCGAAAACACAAGTGTCCCTCTTTGGCCATATGAAATGTTGGGAGGTATGTTACTTACACTGCTCACACTGTATGTATTTATGTTCTGATTTGCAGCTGTGTGTCACTGTTTGTGTTGTCAGTGCATGTGTGTGTATATGTGTGTGTTGCATGTGTCTCTGTCTATCACTGTGTGTACCTTTCTGACACGTACACCCTACGCTATAATTCACTATCATAACATTTATTTAAAAAAAAAAGAAACATTTCCTGCATAACGTGACGGGCAACGCCGTCCCAAACTGCTAGTGTTCACTATAAGAGGGCACAAAATAAATTGAATTAAAATTTTGAGCCTAAAATATTTAATCCACAAATATGCTGTTTGTTAAAAATATAAATACCATACATACATTTGTGAAAAATATAGATTATTCAGTGTTTAAAGAGCTGCTGTGTTATTTATGCCTAGTTTTATGCTTAAAGTAATATTGTGACTTAAATATTTAGAATGTAATGTATTTAGAAGTAAGGTTAAAGTATGCTTTAAATTATATCTTAGATATTTGATTTCTTGTTCTTTATCATGTAAATATAAAATTATTGTGAGAATAGTGACACTGACTCTATAATTCAACTGCCTGCTGTGTTATCAAAGCTCACAGTGGTTTTGTAATGAATATGTTGATGTGTGAGTGTTTGTAAGTTGTAACTGATAAATTATGGTCAAATTCCAATTAAATAAATCCAGTATTAGCTTACCAGATGTCTTGAGCAATGTTAAATCACTATATAAAAATATTTTAATAGCATATTTGTTACGTTATAAACATCATATATTTTTGTATTAAAAATAATTTATACTATAAGCAAATGCAAATAAGATAGCATTAAAGTCATAGTAGTCTTTTATTAACAGTACATATTCTTGAAGTGCAGAATATGTACTGCTAGTGTAACTGTTCTTACTACTATTATTATGAGCACTTTTTCATATTTTTTATTTTCCCTTTTCACTCCCACTTAGGTGATGTCATAAGGTCCATCAGAAACATGTGAATGTGCTTGGGGGCAGTCTCTGTTCAAATTTCCCTCAGAGTGGCTAGGACAACCACCTGAGAGATATATGGGGGGATTTTCATCTGCTTTTGTACATTTGTACATTTATTGAACAAATTACTTTATGGGGGATATAGTTCTTTTTTCAGTGAGGCACAATAATTTTGGAAAAAGAAGAAAAAGAAAGATAAGAAGAAGGAACATAAGAAGAAAGAAGATCAAAGATGAAGAGGACAGAAGATAGAAGTTTGCAGAAGAAGACTTACAGTGGATGACAGGTAAGTGTTACAGCTATGGGGTATGGGTGATAGGATAGTGTTAGGGCTAGTATTGTATACACTTTATTGTTAATGTTGATTACTGTGTATTATTATTTTACTGCAAACTCTAGAGATTGTGTTTTATGAATACAACCTGTCTATTCTGCACATTACTATCTGGCAGGAATGGTGGTGGTGCCTGGAAGTGGATGATGCTGATGAAAATGACTTAATCGTTAATGGTGAAGCAAATGATGGTCATTTAGAATATGTCCCTCCATGTCCACTCCTTCTTAGTCAGATACAGATCCAGTGGAAATTGATACAGTGATGAACTGGAAAATCTTAATCCTCTACCACTGGAAAATAGCAGTGAGCCTGTTTATAAAATGTTTTACAGATAATGTGGACACTCTGACCAACTAAACAGGGCAAAAAAACAAAACAAAACAAAAAACACACACACACACACAAAATCACCATCATCAGCAGCAGCAGCATCACTGTGTGTAAGTGCAACCCAAAATAGCCATACTCTTCATCTGTAATATTAAATAAACAACACAACAGATCAAGAACATCCCTATCCCCAGCTAGGATTGGTTCTGCTGCTGAAAGTGTACAGACATTTCAAAATCAGCCAACTTCTAGAAGGTTATTAAAAACATCTACAACCCTACTAACCACTCTAACCCATCAGTTATAACCATAGGCAAAGAAATGATAAAGTGCCCTATAGCAATAGCTAATGCATTTAACAATTACTTTGTTGGATGTGCCACCAGTCTGATTACACAAAACAAAAGTAATTTTGAAGCAGACACATGCACAGAACAACTTCTGTCACCTGCTACCAGGTCCAATGATGCTAATGAATTTGATTTCATGCCAGTAAATGAGAATGAAATGTATGACCACCTCCTTAACTTAAAAATGAAACCGCAATCTGGTCATGACCAGCTACCAGCAATGTTATTAAAGCTCAGTCACCTCGGTCACTGCCCATCCTATTACAACCCTGATTAATGCCTCCCTGTCATCTGGGTATATGCCCAAAGCTTGGAAAGTTTCTAGAGTTGTGCCTATCTACAAAAGTGTGGATAAAAATGTAGTATCAAATTAAAGACCAATAGCCCTTCTCCCCACATTGGCTAAAATCCTAGAGAAATGTGTCCATGTGCGACTAAATAAGTATTACCGACTGACCAGTTTTTTTACCCCCCTTCAATCAGGCTTTTGTTCAAATCACTCTACAATCACTGCCTTCCTAAAAGTAACTAATGATATCCAGACTGGTAAGGAAAATGGTGAACTCACTGGAGCTATTTTCCTAGATTTTGCAAATGCCTTTGATACAGTAGACCAAAGTATTCTGATAAGGAAATTCTCTAAACTGGTTCTGATCCTATTTATCAGACAGAATGCAATATGTGTCTGTTGCTGATAATACATCCCTTCCACTCAAAGTAACAAGTGGGGCTTCCTAAAGCTCAATCATTGGCCCTCTTCTATATTCTCTATTTATAAATGATCTACCCATGGTCTGCAAAACATCTTCTATACACATGTTTGCAGATGACACTATAATATATACTAAAAATTCAAAAGTATCAAAACTGGAGGCCATATTACAGCATGATTTCTCTGAAGTTGAGAGATGGATAGCAAAGAACAAACTGTTCTTAAACACTGACAAAATGGTCACAATGTTATTTGGTACAAAGCATAACCTGCATAATCTCTGCAATACCAATCTATCCATTGTAACAGAGTCTAATCGTAAATTGGCCCCAGTGGACTCCTACAAATATCTTGGAATGTGGCTTGACCCTCACTTTTTGTCTTCATATTGATAAATTAACATCCAAACTTTATCCCAAAATAGGTGCTCTGTTTAGAAACAAATCCTGTTTAAATCCCCTGGCAAAAAGACGTATTGTACAACAGATGTTAATGCCAGTCATAGACGATGGGGACGTAGTATATGCTTCCACGGCACAAATCCATCTTGCTAAAACTGACACTCTGTATAACTCATTATGCTGCTTTATCCTCCAAAGTAATTATACGACCCATCATTGTGATATGTATGAAGAATGAAATTGATTAACACTCAAATCTATACGTGCCCTTCACCTCTCTTGCATGGTTTATAACCACCTCTCTAGAAAACTACCAGACTACCTGATCAGTATGCTCACTCCAGCTCTCCATACTAACTATAACCACCACCTCACTGCTAACAACTCACTGAGTATTCCACATTGCAAGAAAGAAGCTGGTTGACCTGCCTTTCCTTCAGAGCTCCGAAAATCTGGAATAACCTACCTGAAAAAATCAGATCTTCTCCTAATCTAAAATCCTTAAAAATAACTGTTTCTTTATATCTAAAAACAATATACAACTGTATATAACTGGTAGTGTTATAGAATTGTCAGAAAGGGAAACAGTTTTATCTTCTGTAACACCAGTGTCTCATAGTGCTGGTTTTATGTTAAACGTATGTTAAAAGTATGAAGGGGGTTGAGTCAGAGTTATTTGTCAGAGTTGACAAGAGTCATGGGGGAGATTCACTAAGCTGTTATAAAGAGGTGATTAAGTGGAGTTCCGATGTTATTGTATGGAGCCTATGCACTAAGATTCCTTCAGCTTTGGAGATGTTAGTGCATAGGCTCCATAGAATAACATTGGAACTGGAGTACTGATATCACTGGAGAAGTTATCTCCACTTAATCACCTCTTTATCACTGCTTAATGCATCTCCCCCACAGAGTTCCTGTTGCTGCCTCCATCAACAGCAGCACTTTCACCACCACTAATAATCTTGTTAAAAAGATAAGGTTACAGAATGATTCTTCTACATGTACCAAAACACAATTACCCAGTTCATGGACTGGTAAGAAAATAAAACCTGCACAAAAATAATATCAAAGTGTGTGTATAATGACAAACTAGCCAAAAGGATAGCAGTTGGCGTGCTTCCCTATATGTTTACTTATAAGAGTGATTTTAAAAACATATGTCATGTGTTGCATCCTGCAGGCCAATCCACAAATATTTTTCTATAACGCCTGTGCCAGAGTTGTTCAAAGTAGTGGTGGTATGGTGGGAAAGATCTGGAAACATCTCACAACAAAGTACACCTAACAACAGATATTGGGAAAAGTGGACAGAGTACAGGCTTCATGAATAGGGAGGTGTGGACTTTTTGCCTCAAAAGTAGGGGTGAGGGAAACTTTCCACCTCAAACTGAAATCATCGAAAAATGGCACTTTCCGCTTGGCAAAAAATTTCCAGCTAAAAGTGCAGATTTTCCACTTTTTTCCCCCATTGAAATCAATGGGAACTTAGAAGTTACACACAACACATTACAAATAGTATTTTATTTCCCAAAAGCACAGTATAAAAGGGGCATGAGGATGCCTGTGTTGGTGGAGTGTGGGGAAAGTATCAGATGAACATGGAATGTTTTTGGGGGTTGGTTACTGGGATTGGGGGACACCTAATAAAAAAGAAATCCTAAATAAAATAAAATAAAAACCATAAGACATGGTATAAAGGGGTCTGAGGAGGGTGCCTGTATTGGTGAATGAATGAATCATTTGAACAGGGAATTTGTTTTGGGGGGCTTTCTTGACTGCTACTGGGGGGACAGTTGTTAAAAAAATAAATTAATAAAATAAAATAAGACATATGTATTTAAAGTGACAAAGACAGGAACCCCCTGACATAAGCTGCCACTGGGGTGGACTGATACTTGACATGATATAGTATTTTGTAGAGGATGATTTGTTTGATTTGTTTTTAGAGGCCTTTGTAGGACTTAGACTTATTAGAGGCCCAAGCCCTGAAGAAACATTGATTTGTAGGACATAAGCATTTTTGGCACAAGCCCTAACAAAACATTGATTTGTAGGACTTAGGCTTGTTAGAAACAAACCCCCCAAAAATTGTTTATTTTTTTGTAGTACTAGTTTTTTTTATTTTATTTTTTTTTCAAAATACAAGCCCTGAGAAAAAAATAAAAATGCCCTGCTGGCCTAATGCCAGCAGGTCATGTTGGCCAGTGGCCACTGTCAAATGTCCTCCTGAGTTGCAACTGCTGTTTGTACTGCTGCTGCTGAGTTGTTTAAGCAGCAGGATGATTAGGCAGCTGAAAGGGAATGGGATCAACAATAGCAGTAACATGGAAGATGATTAAGGTTCCACTTGCCATGGCTGGCTCCAGTGATGAGCCTGAGGCAGCAGCAGCAGAATAAGTAGTCCTCAGTATATGTGGAGAAAAGAACAAGTTGACTATTAAATCTTCTCCATCTGCCCCTCCTCCAAAATCATAATGGGTATGTGGTTATTAGAATATATATTTTTCCCTTGAGAACAGGAACTGTGGCTTTCATCAGCAACTGCAATATGCACAGTGTGTGTGATAAATAACATTTGGGGCAAAACTGTATCCAAACACCATGACACCCAAAACCAAGTACTGCCGCTGTCACTGTACCCCTTGTCCAGATCCCGCTAAGGACACATGACAACTTGATGACAGTTTAATAGTAAAGATGAACCCTCCCTGCTAGAATCCTAGCATATTCTGCAGGATGGAATCTTCTCAGATGCCACGTGATGACCTGGTATTGAGTCTCCTCCACCACACTGGCATGTGTGGTCGGTGCACCACACAGTGTGAAATGGCTATAGATGAACTGCCATATCCTAACATTAACAGAGTGGCTATCATTTGGCGAGGGAGGTAAAGATGAATGAGGTGAATTGGCAGGAAATGTACTTGTTACACTAGAGGAAGAAGGTGATGTTGATGGTGAGCTTAGTTGTTTTGCTCATCAAGGAACTTCCAGTGTCTGTCTGGGTTTCTTTATTCTTCCTCCTCTTTGATCTCCACCTTTCTGAAGAGTCAAGGGGTACAGTAACAGCTGTTCTAGATTTCTGTAATGGGTGTTTGGCTTTAACATGTTTGGAGTAAATGTCATGGTGTCTGTGTTTCATGTGTGTTATCAGGGTGGTTGTGCCAAGGTGTGTTCCTTCCTTTCCCCTTCTCACTTACTTGTCACAAATTTTGCACTGTACCATTGTTGATGATGACTGCACTGTGCCTACTGGAAGAGAATAATAGTCCACACCCATGACTTCTGGGGGGAGGGATAGGGAATAGGTGGAGAAGAATGGCCTCTTTCATCTTGTCCTCCACATTCCCCTTCACTTTCTGTGGAAGCGGATAATGTTGCTGCTATTGTTGCTACTGCCTCAGATATAGCAACTAGGATCAGGAGAAGTATTGCTACTGCTGGCAAGTGGAACCTGTCCTAGTCCCACATTACTTGTTGACCCCATTCCCACTGTGTCCACTGTGGTCTGTGGCACACTAGTCTGCTCCTCAGCACTCTGCTGCCCTTTCATCTCAGCAGCAGCAGAAGTTAGAAAAGTTGCCATTTCCGCTAATTTCAAAAGCTGACTGCTAGTGGTGGTGGTGTTGCCCATCCTCATGCCTGTCTCCCATTCCTTCTCAGTTTCTGCTAAAAAGGCCATCAATTTCTCTTCCAACCCAGCTTCTCCAACACCACCACTAGTCTCTACGTGCTGCTGCTCTATTCCAGACATCTCACTGCTGCTCGGAGGAGGTGATGAGCAATGTGACAGAGGGTCCCCTGCTGTCACATTTGGCATAATTTCCTCCCCCCGAATACTACAAGAAACACTAGCAGCAGGCAGCACTGGCAGCAGGTTCAGCACTAGCAACAGGTACAACACTAGTGGCTGCAGGATCAGAAATGGTGACACTGGCAACAGGGGAAGCACATCTGGCAACAGGTACAACACTAGTGGCTGCTGGATCAGAAATGGTGACACTGGCATCAGGGGCAGAACGTCTGGCAACAGGTACAACACTAGTGGCTGCAGGTACAGCAATGGTGGCACTGGCAGCAGGGGCAGCATGTGTTGCAGCAGGCACAGGCTGTGACCTGTCCTGCTCCCACTAGTACTACCCTTTTCTCCCTCCCTTGCCATTCCCTTTTCTCCCTCCCTTGCCATTCCCTTTTCTCCCTTCTTTCCCCTTTCTCCCTTCCTTCCCATTCCCTTTTCTCCCTCCCTTCACATTAAATTCCCCAAGATCCCATGGGGTGATTTAGGGGAACTGAACAGCATTGGTACAGTAGTGGTCCCTTCCTCCTCAGACTCAGTAGACACATAATGGTCCTTCCAGCTCCTCCATTGATTATTTTTTACCCTGCTCATAGTGACAGGAGTCACTATGAGCCTCTCCTGCCTCACTTTTTGCTAATTATCACAAGAGAACAGCACAGCACATCTGTCTCGCTTTGTAGCTGCTTTTATTGTGTCTGCCTTCAGCGAAAATGTCATGTTTTTATAACGGAAGTGCGAAAACAATGTAAATCAATGGGTGGAAACTTTCTAGCCATTGAAAAAATGGCGAAAAATTTTGGCCAATGGGCGAAAAGTGCAAACATTTTAAGCACTAGTTTTAAAGTGGATTTTCCTGCAATAAAGCAGATAACAACGTGGTTTTCGTGAAATTTCCCCGCGGGAACACAGCGACAACTTTCGTCCACCCCGACTCAAAAGAGAAACAGGCAAAAAATGGTCCTTCTCACTGAGTGGGAAATTTTCAATGAAAAATGTAGATTTTACACTTTGCTCATTTATTGACATCAATAGTAAGACAGGAAAGCTCGCCTTCTTTTCCTGGAAGGATAGTATAAACGGGGGTGTCAGGTTCCCACAGCGCGTCATTTTCTGATTATTAGAGAGAGAAAAAGCAGCATCATTTTGTAGATAGAGAAGATAGACAAATTAAGTGGAACTGAAGTTTAGTTTAGGGAGGTTTGTGGAAAGGCAATTTGTTCTCTGTGACAGGGGAGTCTTGGGGACACTGAGGTCTCTATTCACTTGAGTCAATTAAGGAAAAAACAGCCAATGGTGGTTTTAAAAGCACAGTAAGCCATTCAATTAGCCATCATATGAATAGCTAGCGGAAATGTTAAAATCACAATGGACAAAAATATGATGTCCGTTGAGACCAATGGATGAGAGATCTCCAGAGCCATCTAACCCTTTGAGTGCCAGAGGGGTACGCAATGCATTGTGTGGTAGTCCATGACAAAATGATACTTTTTCTGAAGGAAATTCTGCACCCAGATTTCTTGGCTGTACACCACACACAACAGACAAAAATAAAAATACCATCGGACAAAACAAAGCAAACAAAAAGCAGCTAACACAACATACAGCATATAGCACACCAGTGGCAAAATGTAAGCTCTCACGAGCAGGGCCCTCTGATCCTTCTGTTCTCCACATCTGATTGTACTATTTAATACCTCTGTATGTCTATTCCCAATTGTATAGCGCTGCGGAATTAGTTTGCGCTATATAAATAAAGAATAAAAATAATAACATTAACCCCTGCAAAGCCAAGCAAACACACCAACAATGCCCATTCCATACAAACAAGTCACAGACAAACAACAAAAACCTATCAGCCCCCAGGGACAAGTCTTCATAAAGCATCCCAAGCCATCACAACATACACCAGGACAACTGGGGGTTAATACACAACAACCTCACCTGTCAATCCAAAGTAACCCAAGCTCATCTGTGCAACATTAACAGCCCCTGTAGACATAATATGCACCTGACAACATAACACACACCTGACAGCTACAGAGCAATGAGAAAAGACCAGAACAAAATAACACACACACAGACAAACACAACACTTACCTAGACAACAAATACCTTCCCGTTGGTCACCACCAACAACTTACCGCTTTCTTAAAGGGACATCTCAGCATTGTCAGAAGTGGCATGTTTACAGTGAGGCCACTCAGACAGAGAGAGAGAGACAGAGAGAGATAAAGACTAGTGTTGAGCGAGCATGCTCGGCCGATGCTCGGATCGGCTCGAGCATCGCTCTGCTCGGCACATGGCGGTACTCGTACGAGTACCGCATGTGCTCGCCCGCCATGTTCGGGTCTCCTCCCCGCACGTTTTGCGGCTGCTGCGCAGCCAATAAACGTGCAGGGAGGCTCTGACATCGGTGTAATGCCAGCAGCCATGTTGGCTGCTGGCATTACACTGATTGGCTGGCCAGAACCCGTGGTCAGGTGCTGTATAGCACCTGACCAGCGAGTTCGGCTCAGTCTGAGCCAGGGAGAGCTGAGGATAGGAAGGGAAAGGCAGTGTAGGGAGGAAAAAAACAAAAATTGTGAAAAAAAAAGAACCAAAAGTCCTTTTTAGGACTACTGTGTGTGGGGGCAGCAGGTTATTTGGTGTGGGGGGAAAAAAACAAAAAAAAAAAAAAAAAAATATATATATTCTGTTTAGTGTGCAAAGTTGCAGATTAGAGCACATTCTGTTTAGTGTGCACAGTTGCAGATTAGAGCACATTCTGTTTAGTGTGCAAAGTTGCAGATTAGAGCACATTCTGTTTAGTGTGCAAAGTTGCAGATTAGAGCACATTCTGTTTAGTGTGCAAAGTTGCAGATTAGAGCACATTCTGTTAAGTCTTCAAACTAAAATATCAAAGTCACGTATTCCATTCAGTGTGCGTCGCCGCAGTTTAGCAGCACATTCTGAGTACTGTGCAGAGTTGCAGAATAGGAAGAAATACTGTTAAGTCTTCAAACTAAAATATCAAAGTCACATATTCCATTCAGTGTGCTTCGCCGCAGTTTAGCAGCACATTCTGTGTACTGTGCAGAGTTGCAGAATAGGAAGAAATACTGTTAAGTCTTCAAACTCAAATATCAAAGTCACATATTCCATTCAGTGTGCTTCGCCGCAGTGTAGCAGCACATTCTGTGTACTGTGCAGAGTTGCAGAATAGGAAGAAATACTGTTAAGTCTTCAAACTCAAATATCAAAGTCACATATTCCATTCAGTGTGCTTCGCCGCAGTTTAGCAGCACATTCTGTGTACTGTGCAGAGTTGCAGAATAGGAAGAAATACTGTTAAGTTTTCAAACTCAAATATTAAAGTCACATATTCCATTCAGTGTGTTTCAACGCCGTTTAACAGCCTATTCTGTGTACTCTACAGAGTTGCAGAATAGTAAGAAATACTGTTAATTTTTCAAACTCAAATATCAAAGTCACATATTCCATTCAGTGTCTTTCACCGCCGTTTAACAGCCTATTCTGTGTACTCTGTACAGTTGCAGAATTATAAGAAATACTGTTAAGTTTTCAAACTCAAATATTAAAGTCACATATTCCATTCAGTGTCTTTCACCGCCGTTTAACAGCCTATTCTGTGTACTCTGTACAGTTCCAGAATTATAAGAAATACTGTTAAGTTTTCAAACTCAAATATTAAAGTCACATATTCCATTCAGTGTGTTTCAACGCCGTTTAACAGCCTATTCTGTGTACTCTGCAGAGTTGCAGAATAGTAAGAAATACTGTTAAGTTTTCAAACTCAAATATTAAAGTCACATATTCCATTCAGTGTCTTTCACCGCCGTTTAACAGCCTATTCTGTGTACTCTGTACAGTTCCAGAATTATAAGAAATACTGTTAAGTTTTCAAACTCAAATATTAAAGTCACATATTCCATTCAGTGTGTTTCAACGCCGTTTAACAGCCTATTCTGTGTACTCTGTACAGTTGCAGAATAATAAGAAATACTGTTAAGTTTTCAAACTCAAATATTAAAGTCACATATTCCATTCAGTGTGTTTCAACGCCGTTTAACAGCCTATTCTGTGTACTCTGCAGAGTTGCAGAATAGTAAGAAATACTGTTAAGTTTTCAAACTCAAATATTAAAGTCACATATTCCATTCAGTGTGTTTCACCGCAGTTTAGCAGCCTATTCTGTGTACTCTGAACAGTTGCAGAATAGTAAGAAATACTGTTAAGTTTTCAAACTCAAATATTAAAGTCACATATTCCATTCAGTGTGTTTCACCGCCGTTTAGCAGCCTATTCTGTGTACTCTGCAGAGTTGCAGAATAGTAAGAAATACTGTTAATTTTTCAAACTCAAATATTAAAGTCACTTATTCCATTCAGTGTGTGTCACCGCAGTTTAGCAGCCTATTCTGTGTACTCTGCAGAGTTGCAGAATAGTAAGAAATACTGTTAATTTTTCAAACTCAAATATTAAAGTCACTTATTCCATTCAGTGTGTGTCACCGCAGTTTAGCAGCCTATTCTGTGTACTCTGCAGAGTTGCAGAATAGTAAGAAATACTGTTAAGTTTTCAAACTCATATATATTAAAGTCATATATATCGTGTAAGATGAAGAAGGCGGGTAAAAAGGGACGGGGAAGTGGACGTGATCCTGAAAGTTCAGGGCGCGGGTCAGGACGCGGAGAAACTGTGCCTGGTGCCAGAGCACAAGAAAGAAAGACATCCACCATACCTAGCTTCATGTCTGATTTCACAGGGCGTCGCAGGACATCACTCTCGAGGTCCGACCAGTGCGAACAGGTGGTCGGTTGGATGACAGCTGATACTGCTTCCAGTCGGTTAAGCACCACCCTGTCTTCCACCAAGTCCACTCTCAGTAGCCAAGAGTCTGGTCAACATAATCCTCACTCTGATCATCCTTCCTCCCACCATACACGGTCTGGTCAAAGAAGTGATCCCACACTGGGATATAGTGATGAGCTCGTCTCATCACCAATCCTTCATTTGACCCTCTCTCCAAGCACGCTTGCAGAGGAACATGACATCTTGTGCCCTGATTCACAACCTCTAGAGGCTACCCAATCACAAGAAGATGACAGATGTGAACGGCATTTAAGGTCAAAGGAAGTAGTGGATGATGATGATGATGATGAGACACAGTTGCCATTAAATCAACCACTATTTCCTTCTCAAGACCTTGTTGAGGAGAATGTTATACAGTTGTCAATGACCGAGTATGTGGTGGGATCAAGACTTGAGGAGGATGATCAGAGTGAGGAAGTGGAGGAGGACTTGGTGGACGATGAGGTGACTGACCCCACCTGGGAAGGTGTAGAGCCGAGCGATGACAGCAGTCCTGAGGGTGAGCCATCTGCAGCACCGCAACAGGCTGGAAGAGGCAGTGGTGTGGCTACAGAAAGAAGGCGGACCGCACCAAACCGGCCCGCAAATGTTCCACGGAGCACCCCCTTGCGTAAATCTACCTTGCCAAGGGGTAGGTGTTCCGCGGTATGGCGTTTTTTTAAGGAAAGTGCGGACGACAAAAGATTTGTAGTTTGCAACCTGTGCCACACCAGAATGAGCCGAGGCATGAACACTAGAAACCTCACCACCACCAGCATGATCCGACACATGGCATCCAAGCACCGTAGTAAGTGGGAGGAACGCCTGGATCGCCCATCTGTGTCTGCAGGCCACACCACTGCCTCCTCTTCCCCTGTTTTCGGTGCCGGCCAATCGCCTGTCGAAGGCGCAGGCCCGCATACCTCCCGCCCTGCACCTGTAGCATCTGAAGCACCATCAGCGACCACATCCACTTCCCTGTCCCAGCACAGCGTCCAAATGTCGTTACCCCAGGCATTTGAGCGCAAGAGAAAATACCCAGCCACCCACCCACAGGCCATAGCACTAACCTCACACCTTTCAAAATTACTGGCCATCGAAATGCTGCCATTTAGGCTTGTGGACACTGAGTCCTTCCGCAGCCTGATGGCAGCAGCTGTCCCTCGGTACGCGGTCCCCAGCCGCCACTACTTTTCCCGGTGTGCCATCCCCGCATTACACCACCATGTGTCCCGTAACATCACCCGTGCCCTGACCAACGCAGTTACTGGGAAGGTCCACTTAACGACTGACACATGGACAAGTGCTTGTGGCCAGGGACGCTACATTTCCCTGACGGCACACTGGGTGAATGTCGTGGAGGCTGGGAGCGACTCGGACCCTGGGATGGCACGGGTGCTACCCACGCCGAGGATTGCGGGCCCTACCTCCATCAGGGTTTCCACCAGCACCTACGTTATTGGCTCCTCCTCCTCCGTTTCCACCTCCGAATTCTCTACACACACCGCCACTCCCCCATCAGCCAGTAGCTGGAAGCAGTGTAGCACTGCAGTGGGGAAGCGTCAACAGGCCGTGCTGAAGCTGATCTGCCTTGGGGACAAACAGCACACGGCCTCAGAGCTGTTGCAGGGGATTAGTCACCAGACCGAGCAGTGGCTCTCGCCACTCAACCTGCAAGCAGGCATGGTTGTGTGTGATAATGGGCGTAACTTGGTGGCGGCTTTGGAGCTCGGCAAGCTCACACACGTACCATGCCTAGCGCATGTATTTAATTTAGTGGTGCAGCGATTTCTAAAAACCTACCCCAATGTGCATGATCTCTTGACCAAGGTGCGCCGCGTGTGTGCACATTTCCGTAAGTCATCTACAGCTTCGGCCGGCCTGTTGAAGCTGCAGCAGCGCTTACAATTGCCAGCTCACCGGCTGCTGTGTGACGTGAGCACGCGCTGGAACTCCACCTTCCACATGTTGGCCCGGCTTTGTGAGCAGCAGAGGGCAGTAGTGGAGTACCAGCTGTTACACGGTCGTCGCCTCTCCGTTCAACTTCCTGTAATCAGAAGTGAGGAGTGGGAATGGATGTCAGACCTCTGCGAGGTTTTACGCAATTTTGAGGAATCGACACAGATGGTGAGCGGCGATAACGCTATTATCAGTGTAACCATCCCACTTCTGTGTCTACTGAAACGCTCGCTGCTCACAATTAAAACCGACGCTTTGCATGTGGAAGAGGTGGAAATGGGGGAGGAAGAGCTTACACAAGGTGATAGCCAGAGCACCCTCACTTCGTCTTCTCAGCGACAATTGGAGGAGGCGGAGGAGGAGGAGGAGGAGGAGGAGGAGGAGGAAGACACGGTTGCCTCCGCTACAGAGGGTAGCCATGGAACTTTAGTTCCATCTCTTCAGCGTGGGTGGGCAGAAGAGGAGGAAGAGGATGAGGATATTGAGAGTCAGCCTCCTGGTGAGGACAGCGAAATCTTGACTGTTGGTACTCTGGCACACATGGCTGACTTTATGTTAGGCTGCCTTTCCCGTGACCCACGCGTTGTACGCATTTTAGACAACACGGATTACTGGGTGTTCACCCTTCTGGACCCCCGCTACAAAGAGAATTTCTCATCTCTCATTCCTCCGGTGGAGAGGACAAGCAAAATGGTGCAATACCAGAAGGTTCTTGTTGAAAAATTGCTCCAAAATTTTCCATCTGACAACGCTGGCGGCAGAGTACGTGCTACCTTGGCCAACCGAGAAGGGGAGAAAAGGGGAGCACACAGCAGTTCCGACAAAGGCAGGGCAACACTCTCCAAGGTGTGGGACACCTTCATGACACCCCGCCAGCACCCTCACCCTGATGCGCAGCCTAGTGTCACAAGGAGGGAAAAGTTTTGGAAGATGGTGAAGGAGTACGTAGCAGACCGTGTCAGCGTCCTCAATGATCCCTCTGTGCCTTACAACTACTGGGTGTCCAAGCTGGACACGTGGTATGAACTGGCACTCTACGCCTTGGAGGTGCTGGCCTGCCCTGCCGCCAGCGTTCTGTCTGAGCGGGTATTTAGTGCTGCTGGTGGCATCATAACAGATAAGCGTATCCGCCTTTCCACCGACAATGCTGATAGGTTGACACTTATAAAAATGAACAAGGCCTGGATTTCCCCTGACTTCTCCACTCCACTGGAGGAAAGCCCCGGGGGAACATAAACTCACTTTATATATGTTATTTACAATGATGGGAATACTCTGTATTCCCATTCACCCCTTCCACCCCAAAAACGGGTATATGGTTGACTCTTAATGTTCTCATCCTCCTCCTCCTCTTCCATATGCCCTGGGATATAATTTTTATATAGGGCCAGCTCACCAGCGTGCCCTGGGATATAATTTTTATATAGGGCCAGCTCACCAGCGGGCCCTGTGATATAATTTTTATATAGGGCCAGCTCACCAGCGGGCCCTGTTTGCCAATTTTTATATAGGTCAGCTCACCAGCGGGCCTTCTCATATAATGTTTTATTGGGTCAGCTCTCTAGCGGGCCCTCTCATATAATGTTTTATAGCGTCAGCTCACTAGCGGGCCTTCGCATATAATGTTTAGGATGGTCAGCTCTGCAGCAGACCCTCACCCATAATGTTTTAGATGGTCAGCTCAGCGCACGTTTCCCTCTTAATCATGGCCTCAGTTCTGAAAATCAAGGAAATTTTTGGGAGAATTTGCCTCTGCGCACGTTTCCCTCTTAATCATGGCCTCAGTTCTGAAAATCAAGGAAATTTTTGGGATAATTTGCCTCTGCGCACGTTTCCCTCTTAATCATGGCCTCACTTCAGAAAATCGATGAAATTTTTGGGAGAATTTGCAGATGATATACAAGTAAATATACAGCAAATACTGTTTGGTAACAATTTTTCGCCTAAAGTCGTTTTTATTTTCCTTTTTGTGTGTTTTACGGTCAGTCTGTAAAAATGGCGTACTACGGGCGAAAGATCGTTCCCAGCAGCGATGTTGGAGTCCAAGGTGCATCCAGACATCCTCCCTATGCTGTCCCTGAACCATTTCTGTAGTGTTTCCATCTTTTTCTGCCCTTTTCCTATGGACCAGGCACCCTCCCCTCATCAGAGCAGGGGGTGCCTGGTGTAATGCTCGAGTCCTCCCATTGACTTCAATGGGGCTCGGGTGCTCGGCCGAGCACTCGAGCCTCAGGGGGTGCTCGGTCAGAGCACCCGAACATCCGAGCATTGGGGTGCTCGCTCATCACTAATAAAGACCAGTATGTTTGCATATCTATTCCTTTGAAGACAGAGGAGATGAAGGTATGCGAGGGCTAGGGATCACCATCCTCCCCCAACACACCTGTTGATGCTGATGCTCCTGCTGGACAGTCAGACAGGAGTCCATCTCCACCTGGAGAACTACACCAGGCAGCAGCACCCCAGCTGCTGCAACCGGATCTCTCACAGGGATGACAGACTTCTGCATAGATCAAGGATATTACGCACAAGGGTCACATTCTTGGGAATGACGGACACTGAAGTCAGAAGCAGTACAGGTTGATGTCCCACAGCATCATCTAGTTATATGAAGTGATCAAGGATGACATCTACCCCATTTACGCTTCACTATCAAAATGTCACCCACTACTGGGTGACAAAGAAAATGGCTCATTAAACATACCACCGCAATGAAAAAGGCGAATCTCATCCATATTAAATTGGCAACATTCTGATTTCCCTGGCTTAATCGTTGCATATTTTAATAGTTCATTTTCAAAATGATAACATACAAGCTACACAAGCGATTCAGTAGAACAGTCTTTTTCATGAAATGACAGTCTTCGCATCAATATGTAGGTGAACATACTTTTTGCTCGCTCTAGCTCTCTCTCTCTCTCTTTATCTCTCTATCTCTCTCCCTGAGTGGAAAACAAGCCACAAGTGAGTGTGGTGAGCTATCCCTTTAAGTACGTGGTTTGGTGTTATCTCGGTGTTGTGATGAGGTGAGTGATGACCATTGGGAAGGTATTTGTTGTCCAGGTATGTGTTTTAAAATGTGTTGTGTTCTGATTGCTGTGTCTCTGTCAGTTGCAGGTGTGAAGTTGTGGGGTGCAGGTTGTGTCTGAATCATCTGGTGATGTTGCACAGGTGAGCTTGTTTTGTATTGGCAGGTGTCCATGTTGTGTGATAACCCACATTGTTCTGTGCCCTATTGTGTTGGTGTTTTATTGGAAGGCCTTGTCCCTGTGGTATTGCTTGGTTGTTGTGTTGTGTGTGACAGTGATTTGTGGTGTCTGTCCATGTTTTTTTTAATTTTGCCATTTACATGCTTGTGCGGTATGCGGATTGTCTTTAACGGTGGATTCTTTTTGATCGTTATGTGTCTAATGGCTAACAAAACTGGTTCTTAACTTTTAGCTGTTAAATGTATCTTTTTTTTCTGGCGTTAGCAGTTCCATGTGCCTTTGAATGGCTCTGGGAAATCTTGTTCCATGCATCTCAATGCACGTAAGTCTATCAGTCGTAAGGATTATCAAACTGCCGTTAGCTGTTCTTAAGATGGACCTTTAAATGGCTTACAACACATTAACGCACCTGTTAGTGTTTTTTTTTTTTTTTTTTACTAACGTCTGCCTTTAAATCTACCCCTAAGACTGCAGTCTGCTTAAATTCTGTAGACACTAATTACAGGAAAAGAGGGCAGAAGCATTTGCAGTTGCAGGTGGTTATTTATTTATTTTTTGAGTACACAGTGGCAGATAGGGAAAGTTAATAAAAATAAAAAAATGGAGACAGAGACCATGACGTTAGCTCTGACTGAAGCCAACCATGACAGATAATAATAATAATACACAGAGACTTATATGCTATAGTATTTTGTAAAGGGAAAGTCATCACTCACAATTAGTTCTGTTATGTACTTTACTGTAAAAATTGACACTATTTTGATAATGCCCAGCAAATGGATTATGTAGGGGTAGGGAAAAAGCAGTAGGAGCAGTGTAAGGGTGTGTTAGTGCTTGTCAAAAACTGACTGTAGCCATGGTTCCCAAAGCCTGTGCAGTAAATGATGCCTCTGGTGTTGTCAGAAGTGCAGCACCTGTGACACCTAGCTGTATTACAACTGCAGCTATTTCCAGTAGTAGTAGCAGCCCCTTAGTAACCTCCCAATCTATGAAGTCCTTAGTATAGAGATACTTCACTCATGATCCAAAAGCTAAACATGTTGCAATATGTTTTCTGTATAAGACGCATGTGAGCAGGGGGAAACCAAAATCATACCTAGCTACATCCTAATTGAGATCCCACCTGAAGCAAAATCCACAGGTCTGACTGAAAGTCACACCATCAACATATCAGAGTTGCCATGGCTAGCCACAGTAGAACCAATTCTAAAGGTTCCTGACACTCTTGGCACATACTAATAGTGTTGTAAATGTGTCAGACAGTATGCCAGGAAACATGATTTCCTTTATTGACAATAACACACATTTTTCCTGCTACTGTTGTGCAAATGCAAAACATGGAGGAGTGTGACTTAATTGGAGGAGATGACAAGAGTCACATAGTGTCAATGCCTGCAACCACCACTTCCACGGCCAATACCCATGTTGTTAAAACAATAAGATTACACAGTTCTATGCCACATTTACAGAGTTCTCAGAAAATAATCAAAATCTGCACAAAAATAATGCAAAAGTATGCCTGGGGAATAGCAAACTTGCCAGAATGTTGGCAGTTTCCATGTTGCCCTTTTCTTTTGTTGAAAACAGAGGTTTGAAAGAATAGATGTCATATTTGCACCCTGCTTGCATATTCCAAGCTGCTGTTATTTTTCAAGGATAGCTTTCCCAGAGTTGTACAAGCAGATGGTTAACTCCATGGGCAAAGGACAAATGGAATTGCCATGCTAACAATTTTTTCAAGGCATATGTTACTATTGGATTGTGCCTGCATAACTTTTATTTTCATTTGTTGATTTCTCAACTTCATCACCAAGTAGCATTAATACCAATTTATTGTAGCAATAGAAGGCATGAAATTGCTAGTTTTCACAAAAAGTCCTGTGAAAACTTTTGACTTTTCTCTTATCCTTATACATGACTGTGAATGCTCACTGAGTATCATTCCTACCAGTAGACAGCAGCATAAAATCAGCAAGAATTCACAGCCATTACCAACATCATGACCACCTCATTTATTAGTAACAAAGTCCTGCTGCAGAGTAACCATTTTTATTGCCATACCCCTGTATGTAATGATAGCTTTGGGAGACAGTTACACATATGTCTTTATGAAACTACAGGAGGAGTTTGTTTCCTTCTTTTTCATGTTGGAGAATTATTGATGTTGACATGGATTTGTTCCTCAAGCTAAAGTGGTGAAGAGGTCTGGCATTTCTTACTTATATGTAAGTCAGAAGCTATCTTATTTGATTGGTGCATAATATAACTTACAAAGAGAGCATTATTTCTGTCCTTAAATGGTTACAACTGTATTGTGTCACTACCATATCATTCAAAACAGAAAAATTGCATACGCAAAGGGAACTTTGATCTGAGTCAATTAAAAAGAACTACTTCCTTACATGGTGTCTTTTGATACGAATGTACATATCTAACTTCTATTCAAACTTCGGACTATTTTTACTGTACTAAGATCTGACATTTATGATTAGTTATCTAAATCCGTAAAAAATTTTATGTAATCATATTGTGAATGTAATATTTCTTAATTGATTATTGATCATTGATATTTATATCCAGAACTACTGTACTGGCCATTGTCCACTGATAGTCTTTTCCGTGTTGTACACAGTTTTCATTTTAACTTACTGGAGGACTACAAACACATTTTTCCTTCAGTGAATGATAGATAAATATACCCAACTGCTGGTTTTGTGTTTGCTGACAATGGCTCCACCATCATAGCTGCCCTGATATGGTGCACATGCCTGGCTTCACCAATGCCCTCAATTTAGTAGTCACTCATTTTCTGTCAGAATCAAAGAACTGCTGCATATAGCCCATAAAATCGGTGTGCATTTTAGCGGGTCCTACAGTGTTCAAAATATATTAGTTTCCATACAAGTGCATAACCACCTGCCCCATCACCAGTTGAAAATGTTGGTCCCTAGTAGGTAGAATTCCATAATGCATGTTATAATGTTTGTATGAAGAGAACAAGACCATCAGTGAATATTGGGAGTTTGACCCATTGTCACATAAATCAGTAGAAAAGGGAGTATCGGTTTACTGCATTGTCAGTCCGTGATGGAAAAGCGAGTGAAAGCTGTTGAAAGCACGGACACCCCAGACTTGACCCACCAGTAGCCATAGAATCCCCACAGCCTTGTCCTACTGGTAGCAATACAATCAAATATACTGACTCCCAGCCTTGTACTCGCATATTGACGTCCCAGTATTGTGCAGCTGGTAGCCATAGAATCACATATAACCACCCAGCCTTGTTCCAAAAAGGGAGACATTTTATGTATTTTCTATGCACAGGAATTTCCACAGCAGGACTGTGGGTTTTCCATGAACATTTCCTTGAAAAAAATAGGACTTTTCACTAAAGAGTTAATAATATGATTTTAGAAAATTGTTATTAGATTTTATTTTCATGTTTCATTAGTAAAGTCTGAATAAACTGTAGTTTATGATATAATAACTAAAATGTATTTCATTTTTCTTAGTGTCAGTATTGGGGAATAATTATCTGACATCTAAGCAACTCTTAAAAATAGTCTAAATGCTTGATTAAATAGCTTGTTCCTACAGAACATTACTGTCACTTTTAATTGACAGCCTAAGTGGGTCACCAGAGTGAATAGCCCCTATTAATTTACTTTCTCAGACACAGTGCAGCACACATGTCCATAGTACCCTGCTGTTTGTCTGTCATCTCAGAGGATATCAGAATTATATTACACATAAAGTATTCAGATTTCTGCTGGCATGATATGGAATCAGTTTAATTTCATATATGCATTTACATATATTGATTTAATATATAGAAACAAAGCAATACACACATAATATATGGATATTTAGTATATTTAGTAATTGCTACAAATGCACAAAACCAAAAGTGGGGCAACTGTAAGGTAAGCCAGCCAGACCACAGAGAAACGATTACAATTTCCATTAATTTAAATGAGGTTTTCAACCCCTTGAATCCTAGAAAGGTCCCAGTGCATTGTAGATATCTAAAACAATTGAATGTGTTAAAACTCCCATTAAATCAATTAGAACTTATAGAAATGTGTATTTGTCATCTATGTTGCACTTAATATAAAATATGTTATAAAATTATATGAAATCTCCACTATTATCTCATGAATAGTGTTGTTACTGACAGAGAGGTATCCAATGCATTGTTGAGTAAGTGGACAAACCTCTAGCAAACAGATAAGATTTTGAGAATGAAAAAATGATTTAAATTATACACTTTTCCTTTCTTAACTTATAGTGGACCTGCCATAGTAAGACTACTTAAATTTTTTTCCATATAATGTAAATCTGTTTATATGTTATACTAGTGATGTTCATTCTTGAGAAATTAACCATTATGTTTTGTTGGCACAGTATGGAAACTCATTCTATTTCCTCACACTATGTGTCAATTACTTCTGTATGAGTCCAAAAGTATTGAGTGCTATGCTGCTAGATATAACCTCAGTGTGAGGAATCTGTCTCGACTCATTCATAGCATGGTGTGTTATAATATTGGTTCAGGATATAAACTAATTAGCAGAAAGGCCCACACTATACAACTAACAAATAAACATTAACCCTGTGAGCTCCAGTGGGGCATGAAAAACATTGCATTTTTTTGTTCTTTAATTCACATACTCAAAATTCTTTATTCTGTATAATTTTCAATGAGACATGGAACAATACATATATCTTAAAAGGTTATTCTCCCCTAAATATATCAGTGTATTTAGAGTAGAATGCTTCAATGTTTGTTCGTCGCTCTGACTTCCACAAGTTTAGTCACTATACCAGTCCCTCACTTCTTGTTCCAACTAGAAGACTGACAAGTGTGCCTACCTGCACTGGTATGTGGCACTGGTAGTATTTCCTAGACTTGAGGTTGCATCCTAGATCCCTGAGATTAATTTAGGGACCTCCATCTTCCTCTAACTTTATCATTAGTACTAATATGTACCAAGACAGCCGATCCTTTCCTGCCCCTTCCAATAATCTGTGTGCCCTGTCCACAAAATGCTGAACCCAAAAGTCTGGGAGATAACAGTGATCAGCATTCATGTTCCTGATGACAGATTAAATTATCTACCCTCTTAACAACAGTCACCTATTACCACTATCTGTCTTGGCTTCTGTCTGCATTGCATCCCATTCAAACTGGAATAATGACTGTTCCCCTGGCTGCTAGAGGAATGATTCATCTCCAGTACTGAACTATTCCCATCAGTATATTCATCCAATCTTTAAATCTGTTGGTTTGAATCAGCTTAGAACTGACCTTATTCTTCCTCTGCCCATTTTCTCCTGTCCTTACTGTTACCCAGCTTCCTACCTGTTCTTCTTTATTTACAACTCCACTTTCTTCACCCCTCATCCCATTTACTACCAGCTCAATGAGCTCTAAGCTCATTTACAGATTTTCAGTTTCACACAATGTTGCAATATATCTTTCCAGATCCATTATCTTAGATTCCAAAAATATGACATGCTCACACTTACTACACACTACTACCAACTTGATATCATCCTGAATATGTGCCAGTGTCACTTAAGCAAGAAAGTGTTGTGGGCAAAGGACAAATGCATTCTACATGATAACACATTTTTCAAAGCCATATTTTACTGCAGGACTCACAGCTTTGAATTTCAACCACTTATTTCTAAACTTCAGCCTTCAGAAGAAGTAATATTACACTGGGAAATGTAATACCTATAGGAAATACAGGTGAAAAATGTGTTAAAATAGGCAGAAAATGTGTTAACATAGGTGGAAAATTTGTTAAAATAGGAGAAAATTAGGTGAAATTTTTTGCGGGAAAAGCAAAAAATCGTCACGTTTTCATGAAATTTTTCACTGGAAATTTTTCACACTTTTCACCCACCTGTACTCATGAGTGACATGAATGAATATGTTTATTTATATAGTGCCACTAGTGTATGCAGTGCTTTACAATTTAAAGGGATAGTAATGTTTCATAATAAAAGCAGCTCTAATTAATCATCATAGTATTTGGACTTTGGAGAGTGTTATTTCAATTCTGTCAGAATTGTAGTTCAAGAGTAATTCAATGACAAAGTATCCCCCTCCTGTCCCTTTTACTGATGTAACACTGCTCAGCCAGATCAGAAGGGAGGTGCACAGGTAGATTGCAGAGAGGGACAATCTTCAATTAAGATAAGGGAAAAACCTGAAAAGCTTGTCAAGGGGGCAGGGTCTTCATTGTTTTCATTGTAAGAAGACTGTCCCCTGCTGTTATCTGTGTGGTCTTACAACCAGATTCCCCATCTGAGAAGAGATGGCTTACACTAGGTAAAGGGGGCGGGAGGGGAAACTTTGCTTGTGAATATCTCTTAAAACATAAAGGTTTGAGAGATTAGACTTATATCATTCTTCATATTTTTTTAATGTCTACAAAATACAATAAAGTTAAAATGAAGTATTACTATCCCTTTAAGGGTTTAAACAATACAGGTTTACAGGTGCTTTGTACAGTGAAACATTGGGTGGGAGGTCCCTGCCCGAAAGCTTACAATCTAAAGTGGTAATGGGAGACATACAAAGTACATAAGGGTCAAGTGCTGAATACAGTGCTAGTTCTGATGATAGTATAGATGATATAATGGCTGCAACAGCCTACAGTCAATGGCTTCAATAGCCAAAGGAGAAGATCGAGGCAATAAAGGAATCTTATGCTGGGCCGCAAAGTCAGCATCCATGAAGAAGACAGCAGCTCCTGAGCCCACCAGGGCCAGAGCCAAGATCGAAGAGGTGGACCAGGACACTACTACTTCGTGTATAGGTTTCCCAAGCAGTGAATCTGGGGACTGTGATGCTCCTCCTAGGGTTTGCCCCTTACACAACCCTAGGTGCGAGCGTTTCCTGGATGGGTAGGAAGAGCGCAACAAATGTCCTGTCTTTCCACAGTAAAGGCACAGGCCCTCTCTCCTTCGAAACATCATCTACTCCACTGAAAGGCGCGTAAAGCCCAATTGCATGAGTTCCATCCTACCTGGCTCAGAACCAGGAGGCAAGGGAGGAGAGAGAGGACAGGGCGGGGATGAAAAGTTTGGTGCTAGTCGACTCATAGCCTTATGTCTTTGACTTCTGAACACAGGCGTTTCTCTGAGTCTGGTATCAATCAGAATCGTGAAGAAGATTAATTCATTCAGACCTCCTGGCAACTCGCGGGCTGCTATTTCGTCCTTCATAGTGTCGCACAAGCCCTGTGAAAATGCTGCCACTAATGCCTCATTATTCCAGCCCACCTCTGCGGCCAAGCTGCGGAATTCAATAGCAAAATCGGCTACAGTAAATATGCCCTGTCTTATGGTCATTAGCTGTTTTGCTGCAGATACTGCCCTGGCTGGAACATCAAAGACCCTGCGGAATTCTCCCACAAATTCCGAGAAATTGTCCACAATAAGTTTCCTTGTCTCCTATAATGGATTAGCCCAATGCAAGATCTCTTCCAGATACACTGAACCTCCGTACGTCTATGGTACTGAGTCTTAGAACCAGACTTGGCTCTACCACAACAGGAAGGAACAATAAGACTAGTACAGGAGCGTACCCAGCGGAGGCACAGAGCGAATAGACCACCAATACCAATAGCGTACCTAGTAGCACCACTCGAGGCAGCAGAGTAGGTGCTTTGATAAATGCAGCCAGATTGGAGTGCACTACTGAGGCAAGGAGCGAGACAAGCTGCACTCTATCTTTCTGAAGGCAACTAGGAGGCACAGAGCATAAGTAGCACTGCAAGTGCTAAGCCAGGCAACAGGTAAGAGTAAGAGGCGAGAGCCCAGGAGTGAGACTAAGTTGCACTAGCTGCCCGGAGGCAAACTGAAGGCACCAAGTGGAGGCAACCTGCAAACGACCAGCTGGTGTCTGAGCTACTAGGTAAAGGAGCATGTCTGGATTAGCCTAGTGGTATTCAGACAGGAGCGAGGCACAAACAGAGCGTCAGTCAGACAGTCCACAGTCAGGAACCAGATCAGATAGTCAGCCACAGCAAAGGTCAGCATGGAGCGGGTAGTCTGACAATCCAGAGTCATACACGGATCTGGAAGTCAGCCACAGCCAAGGTCACAACCAGAGCTAGTAGTCAGACAAGCCAAGGATCGAACACCAGGAGACAACGTAAGCCAAGCAAGGGTCAGAGGAACAAACTAGATGTGCACAGGATCACCATGAAAGAGCATCAAGTCCTAACCTCAATGAGATTTATAAAGCAGCAGAAGGAGGCGGGACCCAATTAGGCCCAACATAATAGGTCCATAAACAGGTGTCCGTGCCAGTGCCTGAAACATGACTATAGCAATGAGGAATTGGCCGGAGGCCATGCCGGACGGCGGCCATACAGAGGTAAGTGCACAGGCTCACTTTAGAACTCCAAGGGAGACTCTGATATGGACCCTAAGTCACACTTGCCATCCCCAAGCAGTCCCGCCAGTACTAGTACTGCTACTACTCTGAAGGTTCAGCAGCTTGTTAGTGTTAGGAGGAGATAATCAATATGCTCATATTACTAGTGACTGTGAGGAGGAAGACTCTGGTGCTGAACTCGATGTGGTTGGTGTTAACAGTAGTAACAGTAATGGTGAAACAGAAGGTGGGACTAGTGTTAGGGGAGTATAGGGGAAACATTTGAGAGCATCCAAACTAGCGGTAAAGGGAGTCCACACCATTCCTCTGGCCCTGGGAGTCCCCTTCCCTTCATGACAGTGTCCAAGTGGAACATGATCCTGAAGAAGCCAGAATTTATGGTAGATAGCAGGCGTAGAAATAATACCAGCACCACCACAAGGAGCACAAATCAGCTGCCTGTGCCTGATGCTACTACTGCCAGTCTGCCTTCTTCACATCACCAAGAAATGACAAGTGTGACATTAGGGGACCCTCTGTCACATTGCTCATCACCTCCTCCAACCAGCAGTTAGATGTCTATAATAGAGCAGCAGCAGTAGTAACAGCATGTAGGGACTAGTGGTGGTGGAGAAGCTGGGGTGGAAGAGACATTGATAGCCTTTTTAGAAGAAACTAAGAAGGAATCAGAGACAAGGATGAGATGGGCATCACCACCAGCATCAGCAGTGAGCTTTTGGAATCTGCAAAGGCAGAAGGATGCTGACGAGCAAGCTAGTGTGCCGCAGACCACTGTAGACACAGTGGGAATGGGATCAACAAGTGATACGGAACTAGGACAGGTTCCACTTGCAAGCAGCAGCAATACACCTGTTCCCTATCCCCTGAAGTCAAGGGTGTGGGACTACTTTGCTCTTGGGGCAGGAGCAGTGCAGTCATCACCAATGGCACTATGCACAATTTGTGACAAGTCAGTGAGAAGAAAAAAGAAGGGAACACACCTTGGCACAACCGCCCTGATAACACAAATGAAACACAGACACGACACCATTCATGTCAAACATGTTAAAGCCAAACACCCACCACAGAAATCAAACACTGCTGTTGCTGTACCCCGCGACTTTCCAGAGGCGAGATGGAGATCAAAAAGGAGGAAGAATAGAGAAACCCAGGCAGAGATTGAAAGTTCCATGATGAGTGAAACAACTAGCTCACCATCACCTTCTTCCTGTAGGGTAACATTCTGCCAATCCAAAATAATATTACAGAAAAGAAAGAACCTGCTGTACTAGCACTGTATCTAGGATAATCCTGACAGTTGTGCCCCCTATTAATCTCAGGAGGATGACTCTAAAATATAACTTTTATTAGTCTCATAAAAAACATAGAAGTGTCTAAATGTGAGAAGAAATTATCCAAATGAAGTGCATCAAGGTAGTTTAAAGAAACTGCCTAACACACCAACCAGCAGTAATTCAAACATGAAAAGTCAGGTGAGTGATGTAATGTGCATTTCACAATCATAGACTTCTCTTAGATAATAGTGATTTCTGATATCCTTTTGTCACAAGTTTCTTTTTCTAAATATAAACTCTGTGGCTTCAAAGCTGGCCACTACATAGCAAAGTAATGAATTACTGTCTCTTCCGATTCACAGGACATGCTTCATAAACCAACTGACTAGACCTAGGATCTCACAGTTAGTTCAAAGAAAGAATGCACCAAAGGAGTCAACCTTATGTGGCCAGATCTAAACTCTCAGCCACTCATCAAAGCTATACTTATTCTAGAATAGCTGACATTACTGCTCTAATTCCCGGGGCATATACCGGCTTGCCAATTACTTAAAAGGAAAATATCTATTACTCTCAACATGCTACTTCGCATGACTAGGCAGGCAAAAGTAGTCGGGAGGAGAGTTAAAAACTTTTAAAATTAAAAGTAAGAAGTGTCTCAGAAGCATCAACATGCATTTCATTTATACTTTATCACAGGCATTGCATTTGTGGGAATATAAACTCACCAACTAGTCATAGTATGCCTTAGCTATCAGGAGGGATGGTCATATCATCGTAGTTACACTGTGATGAGTTGGAGGCTGTCCCGACTAATGCTTAGCAGAGAATTTTAACTGTGGCTTCACGTATTTTAATGGATAATATATGTCTCTATAATATGAAATACGAATAGGATTTCTCCTGACATACTGTGGCAAGTCGGATTATACCCCTGCAACACAGAATTACTTTACCTATCTCCTCTAGACATACTTCTAAATAGTCAATACATACACCCACCGGATTGTGGCTATAGACCTTATAATAAAGAGTGAATGGGTCATAAGTTGTACAGTGAATTGGTTTGGGATGAGCTATTTCTAGATGTTGGAGGCTTACTTGTATCATTGCTTATTATTCAGCCCCATACTACATTTTTTTAACTAACTATTAGTGAAGGGCTAAGAGCCCGTATTTGTGGGAGGGGCTGCAGGCCTATAAGACGGGCAGCAGCCTCTCCCACGGGACGCATCGTCATTTGTGCGTCTCGAAGCGGGAGCCAGAGCGTCAGTCGGAGTCCTCAACCAGAAGGATCGTGCACGTCACGTCACTTCCGGTTTTACGAAACCCGCACTTCTCGCGAGGAAACTGTTCCTCCCGATACCCAATTACCAGTCAGCCTTGGCGGACGTGAGTGCTCAACCGGGAGCACCCCAGGTACCACTAGTATACGGCACCGGGTCCAATACTGGACCATATTCATTACCACATGTCGCTGTTCATGCTATACTGCAGTCCATATAGCAAGTCACAACTAACGCTATATTCAGTACTGTCTTAAAATGGAATTCCTTTGCTGGTTTCATATTCATTACTAGCATGTATATCATTTGACCAATAGAATATAAATCATGTCTCTCTGCACTCTCTACGTTTCCTATTTTCTACACTGGCAAAGTTAATGTATTATGAAGCTAATCCCTCCGAAAGTTAATATGGCGCATTAGTAAATCCAATTCCTCAAACAATCAAGGTATATAGTTTAAGTAGTTCTTGTATGTCTCTTATGAATTTTGTGCCCCTTCTTTACCAAATTATGTTCTGTGTGTGGGGTACCATAAATTATGCAATGAGGCTTATTCTTTTGATGCTCTAATTTTCTCAATAATAGACATGCATGAATTTCAAGCTTTTCTCATCCAATTCATATTTCCAACTGTACATTTATGTTTTGCCTCATCGTTTTACCTTTTATGATGTCATAATAAGCATCTAAGTCATATACTAGCTTGTTATATTCAAGGTGTATATCTGTTCATTATGTGGTCATGCAACCCCTCTCATTAAGCATTCCTATTTCAGCTACAACCAGTCCCCGCCACTTCAGGAACCTAAACCATGATTTCAGTCCCTCATTCAGTCATCTCTTAGCAGATTCTAGGGCTCCATCTCCCTTCAGCTACGCTATACTCATTCCCCAGGTCAAGCATTCCCTTCAAGTCACATTCCCACGATATCCTCTATATCATCCACAGATCCCTGGACAGCCTATCATAATCAAGTTGTGCAATAGCAGGATCCTGGACCATTCAACCGGTCATTCATTCAGCAATCTATTCACATTGCTCAGTTCACTCACTCTTCTAAGGTACTGTTAAAAAAAATAAAAAAAAAACACACTCTAACAAACAGCTAACTTATTTTCCACCTACAGGCATTGTTAATTATCCTGTAAGGGAAACTGTTATCAGGAAGCTATTCACTAAGCACTTACAGCCAGGAGAGCCTTTATCTCCTTGGAGCACTAGTCACCATTTTAGTAGTGAAGGCACAATGAACATACCTATGCCGCAAGCAGCACATAAATGAGCGCAGCGCAGGCATGAGGCACGTCTCTTGCTAGCCACTACCACACTATTCCCGATCATATACACCGTGCCTGGTCCACTACTATTAGACAATCCAGCCAATGCATTTCGCATTCGGGCAGGTATCAGTCAAAGTGGTACAAGATTCAGTCATGGCAAGATCATGCACCGCTTGTTCAAGCCCATCACCGACATCCCATAGACAGATACCTCACCTCCTCGCGGAGTCCGGAGGTCCCATAGACAGATACCTCACCTCCTCGCGGAGGCCGGAGGTCCCTTAGACAGATACCTCACCTCCTCACGGAGGCCGGAGGTCCCTTAAAAAGATACCTCACCTCCTCACAGAGGCCGGAGGTCCCATAGACAGATACCTCACCTCCTCGCAGAGGCCGGAGGTTCCATAGACAGATATCTCACCTTCTCGTGGAGGCCAGAGGTCCCATAGACAGATACCTCACCCCCTCGCAGAGGCCGGAGGTCCCATAGACAGATACCTCGCCTCCTCGCGGAGGCCGGAGGTCCCATAGACAGATAACTCACCTCCTCGCGGAGGCCGGAGGTCCCTTAGACAGATACCTCACCTCCTCGCGGATGCCGGAGGTCCCTTAAACAGATACCTCACCTCCTCACAGAGGCCGGAGGTCCCTTAGACAGATACCTCACCTCCTCGCAAACTTGGAGGTCCCATAGTCAGATATCTCCCAGCAGAGTACAAGGTCCCATAGATAAGGCCTCACTTCTTGCAGAACTGGAAGCCCCTAACAACATCCTAACAAGTCTACCCATCTCTCTTCATTGTACAGATCATCATGGAACACTCTGACAATCAAACTGCATCTGATATTGAAGCCCCCCAAATGGAGAACCCAGTTATTCCCCCCCCCCACGTAGCCCTTCTCTACGAGGATGGACTGTAGGGAAGCTCATGGCAGAACTGACTAGGCTCCATATTCCATTCCCAGCATCCGCAAGGAAAGCGGAATTATACAGGCTGCTGATGTCATCCCCCACCCCAGCACAATTACAACCTCCCTCTCCATCAAATTCCCCCCCTCCGTCTCCTTCAGCCAACGAACAGTTTGCACATATTACCCATCTACTTACAGAAATGGGGTCAGCTATATCTGACATCCACAAAAGAGTATCCGCCCTGGAACAAAACTGCCACCCCTCGTATAACGTGCCCCAGCCATCAGAATTCATCCAACCAGGTACATCCCCCTCAGCTTGCCCCAAAATATTTCCAGCTCACATGATCCCACCCCAGTTAAGGAAAGATATATTAGAAGGGAAGGAAGTTAATTTAGTCTCCATTTCAATTTCTTCCCAAGATCTATCTGACAGTAAAGTCATAAATTGCGGCGACGTTTCCGTCACCCTCAAATCCAAGGACCCCAGGCTCTCCAAAAAACTCACGGTCACGGAGTTCGTTCTGGCGTTTGGCATTTACAGAGACATCCTATGTTCAGCGTTCCCTCATAGACGCCAGGTGCTGGATCATTATCTCCATCTAGTAGTCGACTTGGCTCACAAGTACGGTGGTAGCTCCTTTCACTACTATCACCAGTCCTTCGCAGCCAAGTCGGCTGCCGCTCTGGCCCAGTTCAACTTCGTGACCGATTGGAGTAGCTTGGATACAGAGTTGTTTTGTAGACACTTCGCTGGCCTCAAAACCCCACTGTGTCTACACTGCCAATCATCTTACTACTCCTCCGCCCTTTGCCCATCAGCTCCCCCCTCAATCTACAGTCAGTCTAACCAGGCAGCCAACTCCACTCAACTACCTCAACCACAGCCCAGCACCTCATCACCCCCCCCCCATCTTTTGATAAGCTAGGCTGGCCAATCATCTACAATGGTAACACCCCGATATGTAACAATTTCAACTCTCGGGGGTGCTTCTTTAGTGGATGTCGGCTGTCGCACACATGTTCCAACTGTAAAAAAGCCCACTCCCATGCTATTTGCCCACGATTCAATCATATTAATAAAAGCCTAGGTGGAATCTACCTCTCTCTGTTGCAGCCTCTTCTCAATTCTCACCCAGATCCCTCAGCTACAGAATACATTTTAACAGGACTTCAAGAAGGTTTTCATATAGGCATTACAGCCTGTCCATCTACCTCTGTAGAATGCCCCAATCTAATGTCTGCCCTATCTGACCCAGGAGAAGTGTCAGCCCTGTTAGCAAAAGAAGTAGAGAATAATTTTCTATTAGGCCCCTTTCCTTCCTCCCCCTTCCCCATATGGAGCATTAACCCTCTAGGTCTCGCCACAAGGAAACTTTCACTTAAAAAATGAATCATTCTAGATCTTTCAGCTCCACACTCCACGCTAGTCCCCAGCATAAATTCACTAATTCCCTCAGACTCATTTTCACTTCAATACGCTACCATAGACCATGCCATCACTCTTATTCAGCAAGCTCTCCCAGACTGCTGGCTAGCCAAGGCAGATATTAAGAATGCCTTTAAGATCCTACCTGTACACCCCTCACTCTGGCACCTTCAAGGTATGAAATGGCAAGGGTTATACTATTTTGCAACCACACTTACATTTGGCTGCCGCAGCAGCCCCAAGATATTCGATGACTTTGCAGACATTCTCTGCTGGATTCTGCTTAATCACTGCAGATGTCCAGCAGTGATTCACTATCTAGATGATTTCCTGCTTATAGACAATACTTCATCTACCCCCTCCAGCATCCAAAAACTCATAGATCTTTTTAAGTCACTAAACATTCCACTATCCATCCAAAAAACCTGCGGCCCCACCAAAGTCATTGAATTCTTAGGCATTATACTAGATACATCTCTATTCGAGACTCGCATCCCTTCAGACAAACTGTTAAGAATCAAATCAATTATTGAAGACATTCTTGCCAAACCCTCCTTGTCTAAAGTAGACCTTCAATCCCTAATAGGCTACCTCAGTTTCGTCATGAAAGTAATACCTCAAGGGCGTTCATTCATCTCTCACCTTATCTCCCAGCTTCCTTCTGCATCTCAGCCAAGCTCCATCATTTCATTAAACCAAGCAGCTCGCTCAGATGTGAACATGTGGCTTAAATTTTTAAATCATTGGAACGGCAGGTCCATGTTTCCCCTTGTTCCCAGCCCAGTCAGCCCTAAAGTATTCATGAATGCAGCTAAAGGTGCAGGCTTTTCTGCCATATACAGTGATCTATGGTTCTCCAAACCATGGCCTCAAGAAATAGCCACTATTCCTGACATTAACCAAACCCTATTAGACATATACCCAATAGTGGCTGCGGCCAGCCTTTGGGGAAACCAATGGTCAAATCAAGCTATCACTTTTCATCCCACTAGACAAGCTACAAGCACACTTATTAAAAAAGGCAGAACATCAGCACCCCATTTAAATCAACTCCTTAGGAAACTTACATGGCTTTCTCTAATCCACAAATTCATAGTCCACGCCACCTTAATACCAAGTCAAGATAATTTATCAGCTAATGTTCTCTCACAATTTGAATTTCAGCTCTTCCTCAGCTTGAACCCAACAGCAGTAGATCTTCCATCGACCCCTCCTGCCTTCACGGACCTCATGATGCTATAGACTCCCTCCTTACAGAAGCATCGAATATTATCAACAAACATACAAACGAGTATGGGACACATTCAAACACTTCATTTCTATCACTAAACCTATTAAACCGTACTTTCAATCAACCATATTAGCATTCGCAGCACACTGCCATTCAGGTCTGAAATTATCAGCAGCCACCATTAAAGTCTATCTAGCCGGAGTACAACATCACTACGCTCTACACTACTCATTCAATCTGTCCTTTCTATCCATGTATAGCATCAAATTATTCCTTCGAGGCATCTCCAACTATCATAACCATTCACCATGCACGCACCTGTCCATCACTGGGCCTAGGTTTAGACGCATCTATTAATTTCTTGACACAAACCCCTTCCAACAGCAAACCAATATCATTCTGCAGGCAGCAGTATGTCTGGCTTTCTTTGGATTTCTCCAGCCAGGCGAGTTCTCCTGTCACACTAAGTCAGATGGATTCGTGCGGAAGGACCAACTCTCTAACCACTCTGACCATTTCTACCTCTTTATCACCCACTCTAAAACAGATCAATCTCACTCTGGCCACTTCATTCCTTTTTACGCCACTCAAGACCCATGGTGCCCTTACAAAGCGCTAGTTCGTCTCTCCACCTTCATCCAACACTAGCCTAATAATAGTCCACTCCTTCCTCTGCCTTCTGGCCCGCTGACAACTTCCACTTTCACTTACTATACTCGCATAATTCTCTCACGGCTAGGTTACAACCCAAATCATTACTCAGGACATTCATTTTGGATAGGGTCTGCATCTTCAGCTTCCAAGAACCAAGTACCAGCACACATCATCCAAAAGTTAGGGAGATGGCAATCAGCATGTTTTAAAAGATACATACCCAATCCAGACACAGAAATCCGCAGGGCACTCATTAACCTAACAAAATAATGTCTTCTTTTGCAATTCAATAAAGAAATATTTATGGCTAGTCTCTTTTGCCTTTCTTCAGGTAGCCGTCGTCGCTCATCCCCTGGATGTTACGGTTTTTAAGACACTCAGACCAATAAGTGAAAATAAAAACACACTTTATTAAAGTGAATGAAGACACTTACGCCCTCTAGAGGCGGTAGGTAATACACAGATAATGTAAACTGAGATAATACAAGGAAAATAGTATTAAGGACATAAATGCAAGTCAGTATGCACTAGGATGATATGGGCCCCAAAGGGGTTAAAGTCCAAATTATACTCAGTCTCAGATGTGGAAGTTTGACACGCCCTTGATGTTAAATAGACTGTGCTGTACAGACGAAGTTCATCAGGTGCTGAGGAACGAGCTGCCTTGCCAAGGTGGTAGAGGATAAGCAGACTGGGTAACAACTTAGCCCCCACGGGCGTAGCTACAGGAACTGCTTAAGTATGTGCAAGTGCGAATAGCCCCTTAGGGCGATATGGAAACCGGCCTGCAATGCAAGAGCTAATAGCCTCCTCAGGTGTAATCGAATGCAGTAATACTAGAGCCAGAGCCACTAGCCCCCGCGGGCGTAGTACCGGATAGCCAACACTGAAGCCTTTCTGCCAACACTCTGGGTATATGATCTCGTCGGTAACCAACACCGGAGAGCCTGTAAGCGCCCAAACGGCCCAAGCTTTGTGAACACTCTGCAACGTTAGACTAGAGTTGCCGACGGAGAGCGGCCAACTCAGCAGCAGTATCACTTGTAACAAGGCTCGTACTGGAGATAGAGAGAGCGAATAAGAGGCAGCACTGCAAGAGTTAAAATGCACGTTTACTTGAGGCTTCAGCGCTACTGCAAGGCTCTGTAACGTTACTCGAGGCTTCAACGCTACGATCAGGCTCTGCAAGGAGAGGAAGGCCCACAGAATACACACAGCTCTGCACTAGAACGAGGCACAGCACTATCGAAGGAATCACCAGGCTAGGCAATGGCACACTCGTGGGCAGCAGAGACTGGAAAATGTCGCAGCGGCGACAACTGGAACGCAGGTCACTGGAATAAGCTGGAAGTCGATCTTCGGAGCAGGAAGTCAGCCGGACCGGGTCATACACAGGCAGGGACGTCAAACTAGCCGGGTCAGGATCCAAGGGTGGTCCGCAGACGAGCCGCGTCATACACAGGCAGGAACGCTGGAGAATGGTCAGGACAAGCCGAATCGGTACACAGGAACTCAGAATACAGGAACACATCAAAAGCACACTGGCTCAGGAACACCACGAAAGGGCAACTGACATACGAGATAGCCAGGTATAAAAAGGTCATCAGGAGGCGGGTCAAACTCAGTCAGCAAATCAGTGACATCCACAACAGAGAGTGACAGGAATCACAGGCACTGTGATACTGGGGGATTACGGTAACCCAGGGGAAAAGCAATCCCACAGGTAACATACTCCGGAAGCCCTGACCACAAGTGAAGGGCTAAGAGCCCGTATTTGTGGGAGGGGCTGCAGGCCTATAAGACGGGCAGCAGCCTCTCCCACGGGACGCATCGTCATTTGTGCCTCCCCATCAACACCCTTCTTTACATGGATACCTAAGGTTGCCTTTCTTCAGGTAGCCGTCGTCGCTCATCCCCTTGGGGATTACGGTAACCCAGGGGAAAAGCAATCCCACAGGTAACATACTCCGGAAGCCCTGACCACAAATAAACTTATCCCACATTATCCCTAGGATACTTGTGATGAAGGGATATCAGAAATTACTATTATTTAGGAGAAGTCTATGATTGTGAAATGCAAGTTTCATCACTCACCTGACTTTTCATCTTTGAATTACTGCTGGTTGGTGTGTTAGACAGTTTCGTTAAACTACCTTGATGTACTTCATTTGGATAATTTCTTCTCACATTTAGACACTTCTATGTTTTTTATGAGACTAATAAAAGTTATATTTCAGGGTCATCCTCCTGTGATTAATAGGGGGCACAATGCTCAGGATTAGCCTAGATACAGTGGTAGTACAGCAGGGTTTTTCTTTTCTGTCATATTATTTCTTATTTATTTCCCCTGTAGCACCTTGGTTGGTTTCCTAGAGTGTTTGTGTATATTTTTTTCCCCTTAGGTGTGGCTAAACTGGTGTGCGTGGGGACTATCTATATATTATCTTCAGCCGATCCACCTTGTTCATCGTTACATCCCCCGCCAAATAATAGCAACTCTGTAGTTGTTAGGATGTGGCAGTTCTTCTCCACCCATTGCATACTGTATTGTGTACTGACCACACATGGCATTGTGGTGGAGGAGAATCACAAGCAGGGCATCAAGAGGCATCTGAGGAGATTCTAGTTGCAGAATATGCTACAATAGTGGCAGGGAGAGTTCATAATTACTATTAACTGTCAGCAAGTTGTCATGTGTCCTTAGCAGGGTGGGGACAAGGGGTATAGTGAGAGCGGCATTACTTGGGTTCTGGTGTTTGAATAAAGTTGTGCCCCCAGGTGTTATTTACCACACACATTGTGCACATTGCAGTTGCTGATGAGAAGCACAGTTCCTGCTCTCAAAGGGAAAAATTCTATTCTAATAACAACACACCCATGGTTTTGGAGGAGGGGCAAGTGGAGAAGACATACAGGCCAACTTCTTCTGTTCTCCAAATATACTGGGGGCTACTTATTGTGCTGCTACTGCCTCAGGCACATCACTGGAGCTAGTTGTGGCAAGTGGAACCTTTATCATCCATCACCCATGTTACTGCTGTTGTTGATCCCATTCCCTTTCAGCTGCCTAATCATCCTGCTGCTTAAACAGGTTAGCAGCAGCAGCAAGAAGAGCAGTCACAAATTCTGCATCTACATCAGGACATTTAACAATGGCTAGTGGCCAACGACCAACAGGACATGACCTGCTGGCACTAGACCAGTAGGGCATTTTTTTTTTGTCTCGGGGCTTTTGCTTTAAATAAAAAAAAAAAAAAAAAAAAAACAACAATCAGTTTTTTTCTAAAAAGACTAAGTTCTACAAATCAGTATTTCTATAGGGCTTGTGCCAAAGAATCTTAAGTCCTACAAATCAACGTTTCTTGAGGGCTTGTGCCACTAACAACAAATCTAATAAATCATCCTCTACAAAATACTTTATCACATCAAGTATCAGTCTACCAAAGTGGCAGCTAATATCAGGGGGTTCCTGTTGCTATCACTTCATATACAAATTTCCTATTTTAGTTTTTTTTTTTTTTATTAACTGTTCCCCCAATACCAGTCAATAACCCCCAAAACAAATTCCCTGTTACCCTGTTCAACTAATTCATTCCCCAGATTCCACTCTATAACACAGGCACCCTCCTCAGACCCCTTTTATATCATGTTATGGTTTTTTAATTGTATTTAGGATTTATTTTTTATTAATTGCCCCCCCAATCCCATTAAACAAACTACCCCAAAAAACATACACAGTTTAACTGATTCTTTTTCCACACCCCACCAAGAGAGGCACCCTCATGCTCCTTTTGGGAAATAAAATATTTGTTATGCATTGTGTGTAAATTCAATGTTTCCATTGATTTCAATGGAATGAGCTAGGTGAAAAAAAGCAGGAAAATGGCACTTTTCGCTGGAAATTATTCGCCAAGCGGGAAGTGCCATTATTTGCTGATTTCAGATTGAGGTGAATATTTTCACCCGTCCCTAATTATCATCCCTATTTTTAAAGTATTTGTATGACTACAAATATGGATTAAAGGAGAATAAACAATACCTTTACCATCTAAAGGTCTCTTTTTCTAAATTTAAGGTCAGATTTCCAACTACATATAGTATTTTTTTTCTTTCGAAAGAGGCATAATTCCGATGACTATAATATTGTAATTAACTTTATCTAAAATATACCATTTCAAACAGCACATGAATTCCACTTTAGAAGAAAATAACCATTGTAAGGACCCAATTTTATTTAAGGCACAAATATCTAATTAGTCTAAATGTATTCTTAATAATAGAAACTTCGGTGTAGAAAAAATGGAAGAAACCGTGTATGACTGTTGGTAGAAGGCAGGAGATATATATATGTGTGTATATATATATATATATATATATATATATATATATATATATATATATATAATCAAATTTAGATAATTGTAGAAATCATTAATTAAAGAAAGATCTTTTGGGATATCACAACCTTAGAAAAATATTTGGAAAAAGGAATGGTACCTTTGGGTCTAAAAATCCAGACGACACCAGCATATGATTTAAGTGATAACATTTTTTTAAAACATTGGAATCAAATTTTAAATGAATGTTCCCTAGACCTTCTTAGACATAATAAAGGGAAGGAAGGAATATATAGTTAAAAAAGAAAAAGAAGTAAATGAATTATGGAAAAACTATAAAGGGGATCTATTACCCCTATACAAGTTAGTCTTATTAGTTAGATTATTTAGTGATTATGTTTTTAAAACTGTATTCATTTGTTTTTTTAAAACGCTATTTGGGCAAAAATTAATGTTTAAAGAGTGCCATGAACCCTTAATTTTCACCACAATAGCATTTTAAAAAACAAATGAATACAGTTTTAAACATATTCACTAAACAATCTAACTAATAGATTAACTTGTGTTGGGGTGATGGATCCCCTTTAAAGAATATAAAGAAAATGAGAAATATGGTACTTTACAACAATGAATGCAAGGAAGCATAAGTAGGGCTAAACAAAACATTACATATAGAAAACAAAATACATTTCAAAAGATTTGGAAATAAATGAAAGTGAAGAAGTTTGGGATACTGTCAAATCTGGTAAAAGAAAAAATAAAACACATATCAGGTGATGATAATATAAACCCTACTCCAGTAAAGAATCAATACACTCTGTTATGGTGGGGAAAGATGGATGAGGAACAACCCAGTACCTCATTGGAATATTTAGAGTCTGGGGAAAAAGGAAGACAAATTATATCAAAGGCTCAATTTGTCTCCCCTGTTCCTTTTTTTAGATGGAAGAAGGGAAAACAGGTGGAAACCACCGAGTCATATGAGGTACTAAGGTTACAACACAGCTGGAAATCCCACTGTATGATGAGAAAAAGCAAGGCCATGAATTGGAGATATCCCCAGGAACCCAGAGAGCAGAATATGCAGGAACAACAGATATAGGTTTCGGAACAACAGGAACCCCAGAGGGAATTCCTGGGCTCCACAACAAAACGATTTTGGAACAAACAACAGAATGTAATAAAAAGAGATATAGGGGAAAAAAGAGGTGAAAGGAACACAATGAATAAAATTTCCAATGATTTAGATAAAAAAACAGGCATTTACAATTTAAGGTTTATGATTTAAAGGATAATGAACTGAAAATATAATCAAAAGGTTTAACATTTACACCAAGTGTTGCTTTTAATAAGTTTCAATCATATATATATATATATATATATATATATATATATATATATATATATATATATATATATGTAAAAAAATGTATCAGAAAATGGAGTTTGAAAAAAATACTATGCAAACATGTCATAATTGAAAATGAAGAAAATAGTAGATATATACATACTAATTTTAAACCAAAATCAAGTTTTTCCCTAGGAATGAAATCAGTCAGTCTATGAGCATGTTTGCCTGAATGGTTGAACAAGATATAAGGAAAATCAAAACGTTCATATCCACAATATAATCTGACCTATGAAAAACACATTGCTGTAAAGAGTTTACAAGGAAATGATGAAATAGTGTTACATCCTGCAGATAAAGGTGGGGGAATAGTAATAATGTCTACTGTTCAATATAAAGAAGAAGTGATAAGGATCCTATCAGATTCCACCATTTAAAGGGATAGTAATACTTAAAATGTAAAAAAAAATATGTTGTAAGGTTTATCCCCCTGAGTAAAACAAGAGTACTCCCACTGCTGAAAGGTGTTTCATTCAAAAGTTATTCATTTTCAAAGTTGAATTTTTTAGGTGCAATATCACAGTGGCCTGAAATTGTACAGTGGCGCTGTTGCTACATGATCTTATGGACAGCTCTGGTCCCGGGACCATAAATCTCCATAGGATGGTGTAGCAACAGCGCCACTGTACAATTTCAGGCCACTGTGATATTGCACCTAAAAAATTCAACTTTGAAAATTAATAACTTTTGAATGAAACACCTTTCAGCAGCGGAAGTACTCTTGTTTTACTCAGGGGGATAAACCCTACAACATATATTTTTTTTACATTTTAAGTATTACTATCCCTTTAAAGAAAATTAGAAACTAACCCACCAGAGGAATATAATAAGACATTAGAACTGATTTTGAAGGAAAGTCTGGAAAGTAATCAGAAGAAATTCAATTTCTTATTGAATAGGAATCCAAAATTACCATTTTTATATTTTTTACTGAAAATTCATGAGTGTATCCAAATCATCAGGACGCCCAATAATATCAGGTATAGGAAGGAACAATATCAGCCAATTTAAGTAGATATATTGATAACTATTTGCAGCACCAGATCATATCTAAAAAATACCACACACATAATCAAGTTGTTAGAAAATGTAAAATGGCAATCACATTATTTTTGGTAACAGCAGATGTCACAGCACTGTACATTATAATTGATCACCATAAAGTAATTAATTCCAAAATACACTTTTTTGGAAAAATAAGGAATTTTGTCACCAGCACAGATTAGTTTTATTTGTACACTTGTATCACGATGGTGATATGTACCTACAATTACAGAGATCAGACATAGGCAGCAGGTTCGCTCCAAGTTATGCCAATTTATATATGAGTTTCTGGGAGGAGTTTCATATTTGACTTAACAATCCTTTTGGCACAACCCTAATGCTCTGCAAAGGTACATAGATTATGTACTTTTTATTTGGGGTGGCACATTAGAATCACTGTTTGAAAGTTTCACCTATATCAACACTAATGATTATAATTTAAAATTCACAACTAATTATAATTTAAATTAAGTAGATTTTTGAATTTGACAATCTATATACAGGAAGAAAAAATTAAGACCAAAACATATTTCAAATTAGTGGATTGCAACAGCTACATCAGGATTAATAGTGGCCATTTTCCCCCATGGTTCAACAATATACCTAAAGGAGAGTTCATGAGAATGAAACGCATCCTTTCCTATAATGATGTTTTTCAAGAACATGTTGGTATTCTAAAAGACAGATTTAAGGAGAAAGATTATTCAGAAGAACATTTAAATAAAGACATTAGTCAAGTTGAGGGTATGAAAATATGTTATTTATTAAAAGAAGGAAAGACAAACAGAAAAACATGATAAAATTGCTATCATAGTCCCTTACAGTACAGGATATAAAAAATGTAAAAAATATAGTTACAAACATTAGGATATATTGAAGAAAGAAAAAACACTCACTGATATCATTCCTGCAAACCCAAATATAATTTTTACTAAAGCGCCTAGGGCTAGATTCTATTGCAGGTGCTAATTTTATCACTGCTTTTTATCTCTGTTTTTCCCTTAGACTTCAATAGGAAAATGTTTGGTAAAACAGGTGTTAACATTTATCACCTGCAACAGAATCCAGCCTGTAGTCTATCAATAAAAATAGCACCTAGTATAAAAAGGTAGGATATAACAAGGGAACATGGTTAAAATCTAATAGAGGCTTTTTCAAATGTGGAGATTGTATAGGATGTAAAAATTGTAAAACTAACAAAAATATAAAAAAAATATTTCCAATACCACAAAGGAAAAATATGAATTAAAGACATTAATTACATGTAATAACATAGGAGTTATTTATCCAGTTGAATGTGAATGTGGTACACAGTAATCGGATGGACAAAGAAAATTAAAAGAGAGAGTAAGGGAACATATGTATAACATCAAAAATAAATGTACTAAACACAGTATATCATTACATTTTATAGAGAACATAGGGTGTAGGGCGGAAAACAAAGTTTTTTGGTATAGATGTTATCACCAGAAATCAGAGACGAGGCAACTATATTCATAAAATGGCTCAGAAAGTATCCGAATGGATATATAATTTACATACACTTCAATCTTATGGTTTAAATGCTGAAGTGGAAATATTCAGTTTCCATATTATTAAGATACATTTAGATTAATTATTTATATTAGGTATTTGTGCCTTAAATAAACTAGGGTCCTTACAATGGTTATTTTCTTCTAAAGTGGAATTCATGTGCTGTTTGAAATATAGTCTTGAATAGAGAGAATAGATCTTCAGGTAATATATACTAATGCTTATTTCTTCTTAAAAAGTCACTCACACAAGACTGTCTCACCTTCTTGACCTTCATCGCCACCCTTTTCTGTTTTAAAAATAATTTTGGAGTTCTACTGTGTCTCCACCTACTCGATTCAGAATAGCTGTGGTATCCCAGTGGCTCCAGCAGCTCTCCCAGCACAGAGGTGGCACTCCATGGCATAATCACTGGCTTATACCCGTTGTCTTTGGTAAGTTAGTTTTTTTCGTTTTGAAAGGTGGGCTGTACAGCTTAACCCTTTGAGTGCCAGTGGGGTAAGCAACGCATTTTTTTTAGAATAAGAGACGGAGCTTGTTCTGGTACAACACATTTATTTTGTTCAAAACAAAAACTCTGTGCTCTTCCATATAAACTACCCAAATGAGAACCCTGTGTAAAGCATTGGGGTTTTTAAAGGCAAGGTTTTGGCCTGGTGTTCTGGACTGTCTGACCTATGCCTAATGCAGTCTAGGCTTTGTGCAAACCCCATGTGACCTGTGGGGGGTGGGTGGAGAAGCAATATAAAGGGGACTGAGAGCTCCAGTCCTCTAGCTGGATGCTCACTCCCTGCAGGCCACTGAAGGTGAGTCCTGACATGAATGTGTTTGAAATTGTTTTTAAATGTGTTAAATGTTTTTAAATACACCCTACGCGTTACTTACAAGAATCATCAGGGGATTTTTAACTTAGATAGGAATGATTAAATGAAAAGTTAGGTACTCACCTGATATTGGGGAGCCTTGACGTTGGCAGGCGGGCTTAGACATACTTTGGCCAATCTATGCAACGAAGACCACAAAATTTATTAAAGTGGTATCACATATGCTTTACACAGGGTTCTCATTTGGGTAGTTTATATGGAAGAGTTTTTGTTTTGGGTTTTCTGTTTAGGCTTCAGCTTAATGTTGGGGAGTCTGGAGAACTCCCACACTTCTTGCTGCTATTCATATTTATTCACTTGGGTCCTTAATTTTTATTTGTAAAATTAATATATGGGTTAATGTGAGTTAGAGCAGTGAGGTTTCTGTTTCTTTTGTTTTTGCACATTTATTTTGTTGTCTACATCTGAAAACAGATAAATAACACTGTTTTACTCTGGGAGTTCTAGGACTCTGCTTCTGAACTGCATTGTGTCTGTCTCAGGATTACTAAATCACTGACTATATATAACATCATTACACATTATCTTTATTACAAACAATTAGTACAAACATATCTGGAATTAAACAAATCTATCCAGCCTAATACAATACTATCTAGAAAACGTCCTGTATGCCTTTAAATCTCTGTTGGAGTTTTACCCAGTACCTTTATTATACACAGCAAACAATAACATTCCAATTAACTTTCTCACCAATAAAACATATTTTAAACTACACCTGGACCCCAGAGTTACTTAAACATAAGGTCTCTATTACTTTACAACATGTGGCTGGAGCAAATATATTTACCAACCTGTTTACAAACTAACTCTACTTTTCTTTGTTAATCTATCCCCATCCATACTAATGAAGTAAATGAAACAACCTGTTTACAAACTTAATCTGTCCCCATCCTCTGCTAATGGAGCAAACAAGCTTATACAAACATTAATACAGTTACTGCAGTGTACAATACACATTATACAAGACCTATTTTAGTAAACGTTCTATACAATATTATTTCACATATATAATTACTTTAATAACATTTCCCATTGACTCTTATACCTGGATGCTTTTCTACCTACCTGAAAACAGATAAATAACACTGTTTTACTCTGGGAGTTATAGGACTCTGCTTCTGAACTGCACTGAGTCTGTCTCAGGATTACTGAATCACTGAGGGATGCACCTTATGGGCTGGATTCTATTACAGGTGCTAATTTTATATGTGCTTTTATCTCCAGTTTTCCCCATAGACTTCAATAGGAAAATGTTTGATGAAAAGAGGTGTTAACATTTAGCACCTGTAATAGAATCTAGCCCTATATCAGTACAGTTACTATGTCTGAGAACCTAGTGATCGCCACCTGCTGGTAGGAGGTTAAAACAGCAACCAAAGAACTATAAACACTACAGTCATGGGATTTCCAATGCTAACAATAAAAAAAATACTTAATACTTGCTTCTGCATACTATATTCTCTTGGGGTACAAGGCGTTTAATATCATTTAACACACAGTCTCCCCCACAAAATTAAATGTCAACAGATAATTCCTCTTTTGGAAGTCTCACACATTAGATCTATGTAATATAAGAACTGGCTATTTTAGAAGTTATGTTCTTTTACACAACATCACTATATACATATATTCACAGGAATAAATCCTAAACCTGGTAGTTACACTTCTTACTATCTACCCAGGGTACATGGATTAAGCTCATGGTGCACTTTAAGCTTAGATCATAATCATAGAGAGTTGAAGAACAATTATTCACTTAAACCCAGTTTCTTTTCATTACCCTTTACTATAATCAGACTCAATTTTACGGCCTACAATTACTCTTAATCTGATACAACCATATTATTACTTTCAAACAGATGACACAATATCTCTTCAAGAATTATTAAACTTTAACAACACTGTTAGTAGTCAGTCTACTCTGATGTCTATAACAATAGTATTTAACTTTCAAATCTTTACATATCACTTTAATAAGCAGTCTGGAAGTCCATTATATTCCATGGTCTCCAAAAACTTGCACTACAGTGTATAGTGTGAATGTCCTTCCCGGGTGCTTCTCTTTTTATCACGAAAGGTTGCCCTAAGATTTCATAAGTCAACCTCCTTGGTTGGTGTCTCTCTCTCTCTCTGTGGATATGATCTAAGTGATTGTACAGGGTTTTCTTGCTCTTAATCAGAAGACTGTTCCACTTCAAGTGCTGGCTGTGCTTTATCAGAAGACTGTTCCACTTCAAGTGCTGACTGTGGAACTTGATCTTCACATTCACTGTATCTGTCATCTTATACATCATCACCAACCAGTATTAATACCTCTACATCAGCTGATGGTAGATTTTCATCTGGCTGTTGAGTGACTTGAGGTTGGAAAACTCTAGCTTTCAAATTTAGACCTGAGTCTTCATTTCTAGCATTCTTCTCTACAAAAGGCCTGAATCTACATACTAGTTGGTAATCCTCTGAGTCACTATCCAGATTAACTTGAGGCTGTGTCTTTTGCTTTATATCCTTTGTCTTCTTCCTAATAGAAACCTTTTCCTTAGATTTTGATTGGTCTGCAGCCTTCTCAGGTTTTTCCAGTGGTAAATGGTCACATGGCATTAACAAATTTCTGTGAATTACTCTACTTCTACCTTTTCCATTTTCTGGTCTAACTTCGTAGACAGGGCTTTTTTTGCTTTTTCTGCCCAAAACCATGTGAACTTTATCTTTCCAATAGGATCAAATTTTTCCAGGTCCTCCTCTTTCAGTTAAGTTGCGAACAAGCACTCGACCACCAGGTTGTAAATCATTCCCATGGATTTTTCTATCATAGTATATTTTTCCTCTTGTTGCTTCTTTGTTAGCTGTTTGAATGCAATGCACTTGAAGTGGAACAGTCTTCTGATTAAGACTTAACTGCAAAATCACTAAAGATCTTTTCAGCTACAGTCTTGGCGGCTTTGTTCTTTGTGGCATAGGCCTGTGCAAACCGGGTGTAGTGATCCATGACTACTAGGATATATTCATAGCCTTGCTTGTTTCCAAATGCAGGAAATCGATGGATACCATTTCAAACAGATAAGTTATGGTAATAGTAGTCAACGGTTGTCACGGTTTTTGATGAACACTCAGACAATACAGTAAGGTTAAAATGACATTATTGAGTCAAGTGCATACAAGGAATGAGGCCAAAGGCCCACAATATGAAACCACACTATATGGAGGATATATAGGCAGTAAGCAATGACTGTAAACAGAATGACTGAGACGGAACACAGGTAATAGAGGTATCTTAGGCAGGCAACGCTCCACTAGAGAACCTGGAGCGATCAGGCTACTGGACCCAGGCTGACCGCAGGACAGAGGATGGCAGCAAGTCCTGGAGATGGTAATAGGCACGAGACCCAGACGCCTGGGTGGAACAGAACCCAAGGAGGCAACGAGGCAACACTGACCACGGGACAGGGGTCCCAGAGTGACCGAGGTCACCACTTACAAAGGGTAAACCCTAAAGCGATAGGGGTGGATCGAAGTGAATACAGGAAGGCCACAGGTGTCCCCTCATAGGACAGTGGAACAAGAACAAATGCTGGCTCTAGGCCCTCAGGCCACTAGACAGGAATATGAGCTCAGGGTCTCCACACACCCAATAGTGTGTGCTAATGCAAGTGCTTGCCCTCACCCAGGCACTGCAACACAAAGGAGCACACAGGTAGCTAGATAGTGTTAGGCACTGAACAGTTAACAGGAGATGCCCAGAGATACATAGGAACTGCCACAGGGAGTGAGCCCAGCAATAAGTGCAGAGGGAGACACAAAGAGATCAGAGTAACTCAGTCAGCACTTGCTAGCACTGTACCGGTACTTCACATGTACACACTGCCGAGGCAGTAGGAGTAAGTGGCGATAGCATGACTGCTATGCCTATGGTCGACAGAATAAGATTAGTGCCATGCGGCGCACCCCAACTAGGCAAGTGGAAACCGTTGAATGTAATGCTGGCCAGTTAGACAATGGAGGAGGCACAACCATACACGGATAGCAACCGAACAATGGCTCAGCGGAACAGGTTACAAACCAACGGGAAGCACAGACTGGTCAGGTGCACAGGCAAGGCTATATAGCAAGGCAGACTATGACAACAGGGGTTCACAGCCAGATCAGTACAGCAACGGAGCGGGTTCTCAGCCAGATCAGTCGGTAATGGAGCAGGTTCTCAGCCGGATCAGTTCAGCAGCAGAGCGGGTTCTCAGCCAGATCAGTCTGTAACGGAGCAGGTTCTCAGCCAGATCAGTTCAGCAATGGAGTGGGTTCTCAGTCGGATCAGTCGGTAATGGAACAATAAACACAGGAACGTCGTCAGGCAAGCCGGGTCATACACGAACAGCAACACAGTAGCAAAACGTCAGACTCAGATACACCACAAAAGGGCGCCTTAGAATAGATGTGACAGGATATAAAAAGGCAAGCCCTGGGTGGAGCAAAGATGACAGGCCAATGAGAAGGCAACATGGAAATTAGGCACAGTAACAATGTCGCCGTCAGAGCAGGAACATGGGCACCGTGATAACGGTGCTCTAGTAGGCTTATTGGGCTTCTTCTTAAGACATTCACAGACTCTGGTCACAAAGTTTTCAACATCCTTCTGCATATTTTGCCAACAGAATCGGTCTGTAATTAAAGTGAGTGTCCTTTCAACATTGAGGTGTCCCATTTCTTGGTGTAATTCTTGGAATATGAGTGGGTGGTACTCTTTGGGAAGAATCAGTTGGTCTTGTTCCGCTGTTTTCCTGTGTAACACTCCATCTTTATTCACATAAAATTTTGCCCATTGTTTCAGTAATAACCGGACATCTGGGTGCTCTGTCTTCTGGACTTAATTTCCTGGACGCTGATTCTTTAACTTGTATCTTAGAACTCTTCCAATGATAGGGTCTTTTTCTTGAGACTTTTGAATCTGCTTCATAGTCAGGGATCTAGTAACTGTAGTAGAGGTTGCATCTTTTACAAGTTCCAGTGCACTTGTGAAGACTGTTACTATTTCCTGTGATGGTTGTTCCCACTCTGCAGATATTCCCAGTAATGAAGAACTGATGATATCCTGTTTGATTTTTTCAGTACCTTGATTCTTGTAGTCATTTATCTCTAACGGCATCCGGGATAGACCATCTGCACCCGTATTTGACTTTCCTGGATGGTAGCGAATAGGGAAGTTAAAATCTGCAAGCTGTGCTACCCACAGGTGGCCTGTGTTATTCAGTTTGGCAGTAGTGAGGATATAGATGAGAGGGTTGTTGTCTGTATACACCACGAATGAATCTGCGTGGTACAGATAGTCCCTAAATCTTTCACAAATGGCTCATTTCAATGCCAGAAATTCTAATTTCCCAGAGTTCATATGATAATTCTTCTCCGGTGGTGTCAGTGTTCTGGAACCATAAGCAATCACTACCATCTTTCCTCCTTGCCTTTTGTATAAGACTGCTCCAAGACCTTCCTGTGATGCGTCACAGTGCACACGAAAGGCTGTGTGAAATCTGCATATCCCAGAACAGGTGGTTTCAACAAATAGTCGATGAGCTGGTTTAGAATTTCCTGATGACTATCCATCCATCTGATAGGTCTACGGCATGGTAGATGTCCTTGCTGCTTGATTGTTCGTCCCTTCTTTGCTTGGGGAGTTCCCTCTTTTACTAACACGATGTCTTTCCCATTTAGCTCCGATGGGGCCAGAGATAACAGCTCATTTAAGGGCTTAGCAATTCTGGAAAAGTTTGGAATGTAAGACCGGTAGTATGAGATAAACCCCAACATCTTTCTCAAATCTGTTGTTTCAGACTTTTTTTCTTTTAGTTTCTGTACTGGTGCAATCTCAGCTGAATCCATCGTGTAACCATCTCCTGAGAACATTTTTCCCAGAAATCTCACTTTTCTCTTGAATAGTTCGCACTTCTGAGGAGTTAACTTGACACCATGTTGCTGGTTTGCAAATAACATCTCTCAGCCCTGAAAGACAATCTTCCATACTCCGTTGGAACTAGGCAGGAGCTACGCTGAGTCCAAATGGGATACAAACCCACTGATAAAGTCCTCAAGGAGTCATGAAAGCAGTTAACGGATGACTTTCAATGTCCAGGAATCCCGGATGATAGGTCTATCCTTGATCAAGAACAGAGAACCATGAGCTACCACTAGTGATGAGCGAGCATGCTCGGCCGAAGCTCGGTTCGGCTCGAGCATCGCTCTGCTCGGCACATGGCGGTACTCGTACGAGTACCGCATGTGCTCGCCCGCCATGTTCGGGTCTCCTCCCCGCACGTTTCGCGGCTGCTGCACAGCCAATAAACATGCGGGGAGGCTCTGACATCAGTGTAATGCCAGCAGCCATGTTGGCTGCTGGCATTACACTGATTGGCTGGCCAGAACCCGTGATCGGGTGCTGTATAGCACCCGACGCGCGAGTTCGGCTCATTCTCAGCCAGGGAGAGATGCGATCAGGCAGGGAAAGTCAGTGTAGGGAGAATAAAATTGTTGGTACTCTTTCAAGACCCAAAAGTCCTTTTTAGGACTGTTGTGTGTGGGGGCAGCATTTATATTTTGTTTGGGGGGGCACAATTTCCTTTTTTTTTGTGGGGGGGATATTAGTAAGGTGACATATAATACTAGATGCACAGGAAGTCAGTGTAGGGAGAATAACATTGTTGAAACTCTTTCAAGACCAAAAAGTCCTTTTTAGGACTGTTGAGTGTGGGGGCAGCATTTAATTTTTTTTGGGGGTGGCAGAATTTCATTTTTTTGTGGGGGGGGACATGTTCTAAGGTGACATTGTACTAGGTGCACAGGGACAAATATTTTACAACGCAGCGACAAAAAGGGCCATTTTAAACGTGTGCCTAGCCATAGATTATTGTCACATTCTGTTTAGTGTGCAAATTCACAAATTAACGTCACATATTCCGTTCACTGTGCCTAGCCGCAGATTAGCGTCACATTCTGTTTCGTGTGCCTAGCCGCAGATTAGCGTCACATATTGTTTAGTGTGCAAATTCACAAATTAACGTCACATATTGTTTAGTGTGCAAATTCACAAATTAACGTCACATATTCCGTTCACTGTGCCTAGCCGCAGATTAGCGTCACATTCTGTTTCGTGTGCCTAGCCGCAGATTAGCGTCACATTCTGTTTCGTGTGCCTAGCCGCAGATTAGCGTCACATATTGTTTAGTGTGCCTAGCCGCAGATTAGCGTCACATATTGTTTAGTGCGCCTAGCCGCAGATTAGCATCACATATTGTTTAGTGTGCAAATTCACAAATTAACGTCACATATTGTTTAGTGTGCAAATTCACAAATTAACGTCACATATTCCGTTCACTGTGCCTAGCCGCAGATTAGCGTCACATTCTGTTTCGTGTGCCTAGCCGCAGATTAGCGTCACATTCTGTTTCGTGTGCCTAGCCGCAGATTAGCGTCACATATTGTTTAGTGTGCCTAGCCGCAGATTAACGTCACATATTGTTTAGTGTGCCTAGCCGCAGATTAGCGTCACATATTGTTTAGTGTGCAAATTCACAAATTAACGTCACATATTCCGTTCACTGTGCCTAGCCGCAGATTAGCGTCACATTCTGTTTTGTGTGCCTAGCCGCAGATTAGCGTCACATTCTGTTTTGTGTGCCTAGCCGCAGATTAGCGTCACATATTGTTTAGTGTGCCTAGCCGCAGATTAACGTCACATATTGTTTAGTGTGCCTAGCCGCAGATTAGCGTCACATATTGTTTAGTGTGCAAATTCACAAATTAACGTCACATATTGTTTAGTGTGCAAATTCACAAATTAACATCACATATTCCGTTCACTGTGCCTAGCCGCAGATTAGCGTCACATTCTGTTTCGTGTGCCTAGCCGCAGATTACCGGCATATATTCCGTTTAATATGAAGAAGGCGGGTAAAAAGGGACGGGGAAGTGGACGTGATCCTGATAGTTCAGGGCGCGGGTCAGGACGCGTAGAAACTGTGCCTGGTGCCAGAGCACAAGACAGAAAGAAATCCACCATACCTAGCTTCATGTCTCAGTTTACAGGGCGTCGCAGGACATCACTCTCGAGGTCAGACCACTGCGAACAGGTGGTCGGTTGGATTTCAGCTGATACTGCTTCCAGTCAGTTAAGCACCACCCTGTCTTCCACCAAGTCCACTCTCACTAGCCAAGAGTCTGGTCAACATAATCCTCACCCTGATCATCCTTCCTCCCACCATAGAGGGTCTGGCCAAAGAAGTGATCCCACACTGGGATATAGTGAGGAGCTTGTCTCATCACCAATCCTTGATTTGAACCTCTCTCCAAGCACGCTTGCAGAGGAACATGAGATCTTGTGCCCTGATTCACAACCTCTAGAGGGTACCCAATCACAAGAAGATGACAGAGGGGAACGGCATTTAAGGTCAAAGGAAGTGGATGATGATGATGAGACACAGTTGCCATCAAATCAACCACAATTACTGTCTCAAGACCTTGATGAGGAGGATGATACACAGTTGTCAATGACTGAGGATGTGGTGGGATCAAGAAATGAGGAGGATGATCAGAGTGAGGAAGTGGAGGAGGACTTGGTGGACGATGAGGTCACTGACCCCACCTGGGAAGGTGGAGAGCCGAGCGATGACAGCAGTCCTGAGGGTGAGCCATCTGCAGCACCGCAACAGGCTGGAAGAGGCAGTGGTGTGGCTAAAGAAAGAAGGCGGACCGCACCAAACCGGCCCGCAAATGTTCCACGGAGCACCCCCTTGCGTAAATCTCCCTTGCCAAGGGCTAGGTGTTCCGCGGTATGGCGTTTTTTTAAGGAAAGTGCGGACGACAAAAAAATTGTAGTTTGCAACCTGTGCCACACCAGAATGAGCCGAGGCATGAACACTAGAAACCTCACCACCACCAGCATGATCCGACACATGGCATCCAAGCACCGTAATAAGTGGGAGGAACGCCCGGATCGCCAATCTGTGTCTGCAGGCCACACCACTGCCTCCTCTTCCCCTGTTTTCGGTGCCGGCCAATCGCCTGTCGAAGGCGCAGGCCCGCATACCTCTCGCCCTGCACCTGTACCATCTGAAGCACCATCAGCGACCACATCCACTTCCCTGTCCCAGCGCAGCGTCCAAATGTCGTTACCCCAGGCATTTGAGCGCAAGCGAAAATACCCAGCCACCCACCCACAGGCCATAGCACTAACCTCACACCTTTCCAAATTACTGGCCATCGAAATGCTGCCATTTAGGCTTGTGGACACTGAGTCCTTCCGCAGCCTGATGGCAGCAGCTGTCCCTCGGTACGCAGTCCCCAGCCGCCACTACTTTTCCCGGTGTGCCGTCCCCACCTTACACCACCATGTGTCCCTTAACATCACCCGTGCCCTGACCAACGCAGTTACTGGGAAGGTCCACTTAACGACTGACACATGGACAAGTGCTTGTGGCCAGGGACGCTACATTTCCCTGACGGCACACTGGGTGAATGTCGTGGAGGCTGGGAGCGACTCGGACCCTGGGATGGCACAGGTGCTACCCACGCCGAGGATTGCGGGCCCTACCTCCATCAGGGTTTCCGCCAGCACCTACGTTATTGGCTCCTCCTCCTCCTCCTCCTCCTCCTCTGTTTCCACCTCCGAATTCTCTGCGCGCAGCGCCACTCACCCATCAGCCGGTAGCTGGAAGCAGTGTAGCACTGCAGTGGGGAAGCGTCAACAGGCCGTGCTGAAGCTGATCTGCCTTGGGGACAAACAGCACACGGCCTCAGAGCTGTTGCAGGGGATTAGTCACCAGACCGAGCAGTGGCTCTCGCCACTCAACCTGCAACCAGGCATGGTTGTGTGTGATAATGGGCGTAACTTGGTGGCGGCTTTGGAGCTTGGCAAGCTCACACACGTACCATGCCTAGCGCATGTATTTAATTTAGTGGTTCAGCGATTTCTAAAAACCTACCCCAATTTGCATGATCTCTTGACGAAGGTGCGCCGCGTGTGTGCACATTTCCGTAAGTCATCTACAGCTTCAGCCGGCCTGTTGACGCTGCAGCAGCGCTTACAATTGCCAGCTCACCGGCTGCTGTGTGACGTGAGCACACGCTGGAACTCCACCTTCCACATGTTGGCCCGGCTTTGTGAGCAGCAGAGGGCAGTAGTGGAGTACCAGCTGTTACACGGTCGTCGCCTCTCCGTTCAACTTCCTCTAATCAGAAGTGAGGAGTGGGAATGGATGTCAGACCTCTGTGAGGTTTTACGCAATTTTGAGGAATCGACACAGATGGTGAGCGGCGATAACGCTATTATCAGTGTAACCATCCCACTTCTGTGTCTACTGAAACGCTCGCTGCTCACAATTAAAACCGACGCTTTGCATGTGGAAGAGGTGGAAATGCGGGAGGAAAAGCTTACACAAGGTGATAGCCAGAGCACCCTCACTTCGTCTTCTCAGCGACAATTGGAGGAGGCGGAGGAGGAGGAGGAGGAAGACACGGTTGCCTCCGCTACAGAGGGTAGCCATGGAACTTTATTTCCATCTCTTCAGCGTGGGTGGGCAGAAGAGGAGGAAGAGGATGAGGAGATTGAGAGTCATCCTCCTGGTGAGGACAGCGAAATCTTGCCTGTTGGTACTCTGGCACACATGGCTGACTTTATGTTAGGCTGCCTTTCCCGTGACGCACGCGTTATACGCATTTTAGACAACACGGATTACTGGGTGTTCACCCTTCTGGACCCCCGCTACAAAGATAATTTCTCATCTCTCATTCCTCCGGTGGAGAGGACAAGCAAAATGGTGCAATACCAGAAGGTTCTTGTCGAAAAATTGCTCCAAAATTTTCCATCTGACAACGCTGGCGGCAGAGTACGTGCTACCTTGGCCAACCGAGAAGGGGAGAAAAGGGGAGCACACAGCAGTTCCGACAGAGGCAGGGCAACACTCTCCAAGGCGTGGGACACCTTCATGACACCCCGCCAGCACCCTCACCCTGATGCGCAGCCTAATGTCACAAGGAGGGAAAAGTTTTGGAAGATGGTGAAGGAGTACGTAGCAGACCGTGTCAGCGTCCTCAATGATCCCTCTGTGCCTTACAACTACTGGGTGTCCAAGCTGGACATGTGGTATGAACTGGCACTCTACGCCTTGGAGGTGCTGGCCTGCCCTGCCGCCAGCGTTCTGTCTGAGCGGGTATTTAGTGCTGCTGGTGGCAGCATAACAGATAAGCGTATCCGCCTTTCCACCGAAAATGCTGATAGGTTGACACTTATAAAAATGAACAAGGCCTGGATTTCCCCTGACTTCTCCACTCCACTGGAGGAAAGCCCCGGGTGAACATAAAGTCACTTTAGATATGTTATTTACAATGATGGGAATACTCTGTATTCCCATTCACCCCTTCCACCCAAAAAACGGGTATATGGTTGACTCTTAATCTTCTCATCCTCCTCCTCCTCTTCCATATACCCTGTGATATAATTTTTATATAGGGCCAGCTCACCAGCGGGCCCTGTGATATAATTTTTATATAGGGCCAGCTCACCAGCGGGCCCTGTGATAAAATTTTTATATAGGGCCAGCTCATCAGCGGGCCCTGTTTGACAATTTTTGTATAGGTCAGCTCACCAGTGGGCGTTCTCATATAATGTTTTATTGGGTCAGCTCTCTAGCGGGCCCTCTCATATAATGTTTTATAGCGTCAGCTCACTAGCGGGCCTTCGCATATAATGTTTAGGATGGTCAGCTCCGCAGCAGACCCTCACCCATTATGTTTTAGATGGTCAGCTCAGCAGCAGACCCTCATTCCTAATGTTTTAGATGGTCAGCTTAGCGACATGCCCTCGCCCCTAATGTTTTAGAGGGTCACCAGCAGGCCATTAATCCTAATTTTTCAAGGGTGTGTATGATGCCCTCCTTTATGTGTAATAAAGGGTGTATTGGAGTGACATTTCAGTCTAATTTTTGGCAGCCCTTTCACTTAGTGCATAGGCTTTATGAGTGTTGGACCACTACCTGAACTATTGTACCACAATGTGAATGAGGCCCTCCATTTTGTGATATACAGGTTGTATCGGAGTGCCTCAGGTCCTCCCATTGAATTAAATAGGGCTGGGGTGTTCGACAGAGCAGAAGGTAGTTCTTGGCTTCATCCACTAAGTCACTTCGTCACTTTTACTCAATGGATCAGACCCCACTGTTCCGACTATAAATTTTGGACTTAACAAGGGCAAACGGACATGTAAAACCTGTGGTAGCTGCGGCCTCCATTCCTGAATGCTGTACCTTATCAGGGCCATAACCACGTTGAACACCTGCTTTACGCTGCGCACGTTTCCCTCTTAATCATGGCCTCAATTCAGAAAAATCGAGGAAATGTTTGGGAGAATTTGCCTCTGCGCACGTTTCCCTCTTAATCATGGCCTCAGTTCAGAAAAATCGAGGAAATTTTTGGGAGAATTTGCCTCTGCGCACGTTTCCCTCTTAATCATGGCCCCAGTTCCGAAAAATCTATGAAATTTTTTGCAGAATTTGCAGATGATATACAAGTAAATATACAGCAAATACTGTTTGGTAACAATTTTTCGCCTACAATCGTTTTTATCTTCCTTTTTGTGTGTTTTACGGTCAGTCTGTAAAAATGGCGTACTACGGGCGAAACATCGTTCCCAGCAGCGACGTTGGAGTCCAAGATGCATCCATACATCCTCCCTATGCTGTCCCTGAACCATTTCTGTGGTGTTTCCATCATTTTCTGACCTTTTCCTATGAACCAGGCACCCTCCCCTCATCAGAGCAGGGTGTGCCTGGTGTAATGCTCGAGTCCTCCCATTGACTTCAATGGGGCTCGGGTGCTCGGCCGAGCACTCGAGCCTCCGGGGGCGCTCGGCCAGAGTACCCGAACATCCGAGCATCGGGGTGCTCGATCATCACTAGCTACCACTCAAGGAATCCAACATGTCCTGTATTCTTGGGATTGGATGGCGATCAGGCACTGACTTTCTATTCAATTCCCTGTAGTCACAGCAAAGCCTCAGACTTCCATCCTTCTTCCTGACACAGACCACAGTTGAAGAGTATGATGACTGAGTTATCCATCCTCTGTTCATCAAATCTTGGATGTACTCATTCACTCCTTGATGGAGAAGTTTTGGAACCGACATGTAGGTCTTCTGGACAGGTGTAGTATCTTTCAGAGTGATGTGCATGTTGAGAGATGAGATGTAACTAGTGTTGAGCGAGCACCCCGATGCTCGGGTGCTCGGGTGCTCTGACCGAGCACCCCCTGAGGCTCGAGTGCTCGGCCGAGCACCCGAGCCCCATTGAAATGCATGGGGCGACACGAGCATTTCACCAGGCACCCCCTGCTCTGATGAGGGGAGGGTGCCTGGTCAATGCCCCCCTTCATCTCCGCTATGCCCCCTTCATCTCCGAATGCCCCCTTCATCTCCGCAATGTCCCCCTTCATCTCCGCTATGCCCCCTTCATCTCCGCTATGCCCCTCTTCCACAATGTCCCCCTTCATCTACGCTATGCCCCTCTTCCACAATGTCCCCCTTCATCTCCGATATGCCCCTCTTCCACAATGTCCCCCTTCATCTCCTCTATGGCATAGAGGAGATGAAGGGGGACATTGTGGAAGAGGGGCATAGCGGAGATGAAGGGGGACATTGTGGAAGAGGGGCATAGCGGAGATGAAGGGGGACATTGTGGAAGAGGGGCATAGCGGAGATGAAGGGGGACATTGTGGAAGAGGGGCATAGCGGAGATGAAGGGGGACATTGTGGAAGAGGGGCATAGCGGAGATGAATGTGGGACATTGTGGAAGAGGGGCATAGAGTCTATGCCCCTCTCCCACAATGTCCCCCTTCATCTCCGCAATGCCCCCTTCATCTCCGCAATGCCCCCGTACCTCCAGTCCCTGGTGGTCCAGCGGAGCGTCTTCAGATCTGTGCCTCTTCCGGCACAGATCCCCGCCACCCGAACATGGCGGGCGAGCACATGGCGGTACTCGACGAGTACCGCCATGTGCCGAGCAGAGCGATGCTCGAGCCGATCCGAGCATCGGCCCAGCACGCTCGCTCAACACTAGATGTAACCAATATCATTGTCAGTAAAGGCGAAAGCATGACATTCTTCCCTCAACACTTGTTTTACTTCTTGTTGCTAAGTCTCACATAAGTGGTCCACATTTACCAGAGAATCCCACTTCTGGTTAGTTCTACCATTGCTGTTAGCCCACTTCTTCACTTCAAACTCTGGTGGCTTCAGCCCATTGTTAAAGTGGTGGCTTGTTTGTTCACGTTGTAACTCTTGGTCACTGACTGGTCTCACTGCTGTTGGATACACTGTTTTTACAGTTTGGAGGTGATCCAGGAGGCAACGATGGTCTAATGTAATATGCTTGGTGGTATTTGCAATAGGGATGAGTACATAGATTGAACTTCCCTTGCAAACAGCTACTACTACTTCACTGATGGCTAATCCTTCTGGTAAAGGGCACAGTTCGGATGGAACAAAGAGCATCTCTTGGCCTTTGATTTTAGCTCCCACATGGGCACTAGCATGTATAGAGGTAATCTGGTCTGCAGGTAGAACTATTTTCTTCTGCCTTGTTCTCACAATACCTTCATCATAATTTGCAGCTAAGCTTGTAGGAGTTTCAACATGATTTCAGCTATCTTTGCCATTACTGAAACTGCGGTGCTCATCACTTGTGTAAACCTGGCTGATGTTCCTGCTACCCTCTTCTCTTGACTGACTACTTCTTCAATTACATTGAACCCAATAATTGGATATACAGCTACTTTAAAGACACTTGAGACTAAAATTGGGACTATCAGTGTCCAATTGAAATCTCACCTCAATCCACCCAATAAACGGTATTTCTGTCTGGTTAGCTGCTAATCCAGTCAGAATTCCAGGTCCAAGCAGTTCTTCAATGGGTCGGATTGTGGTGCGTGCGAGATATTGTTTTCTCCAGACATCATTTACAATGCTGGCTTGTGCCCCAGTGTCCCACAAGGCTTCAATGGTGACATCATCAAGTCGGCAATAGACAAGGCACAGTCTTCCAATCAGATCTATCAACTTGGCTTGACATTGCAGTGGTAAATAATTTACTGTATTTATCAGAGAAGTTCTGAGAACTTTATTCCTAGACACAGTACTCTGCTGTCTTGAAGAGTTTATAGGATAATGCTGTCTTTGCTGTTCCAGAGTTCTGACTGATGTATGCTGGTGTCGTTGGGACACTTGATAAAAAGCTACTGGAGGTCCCATCTCAGCAGCCTGTTCCAGTTTTCCAACGGCTGTGTCTTTACATCCCCGTGACAAATGTCCTATTTGACCAACAGTGAGTACATGTGGCTCCTGTATTGGCCTTCAGGCATTCTCTACAACCTCTCTGTCTTGCTTGTGTCCGAATCATTTGACAATCTCTTGGCCGTGGTTGATTTTTGGTCTCAGTGGCTGTGAGAAACATTTTCTTCATTTCAAACATATCTGCCTTGAGATCTTTAATTAGCTTATAGGGATCCTAACTAGATCCTTTAAGAGATTTCACCCCTTACTGCTGCACATCTCTCTTTTTGCTCTGTTGATGCTCTAGACAAGGATTTGCTGTCATGGGAGTGTACTTCTGTGTGGAATTCATTTAGTTGTGGACCTTTTTCAAAAACAATTTTCTTTAACTTCTGTTGTCTTTCCACCTCCAAATTAGCTGCTTCATTCACTTTTTCAATCAGTACTTCATCTGTGACATCAATATCATTAGGTAAGGTTTTACCTGAAATTTTATGGCATCACTCAGGAGTCCAGTTTCAACGCAATGAAGAAACTTCCATTGAATCAGGTCTATACTGTATTGGTTTTCAGCTTCTTTGTCACTTGACTTCCACCACAGTTTTTCTTTCAGCTCAATTGCTCTGAATAAGAAGTTCTGAGCTGACTCTTTGGGTTCCTGCAAAATATTCATCAGCTTATGGAGCAAATCAGAGGAGCTATCTTACTTATAGTGTCCCTTCAGGATAATCTTCAACATACTGAGAGTAAGTCCACTCTTAATCTCCAGCATACCTCTGAGATGAAGTCCAGGGCTGACTGCCCATATCACTGCCTCAATAATCTCCACTTCAGACTGTCCCTTCTGGATTCCTGCTTCAATCTGATGGGTCAGACTTGTATAGGACAGTTTATCTTTCTGTCCCCCTTCTCCAATTTGTCCACAGATTCTGAATTCCCGCCAGACGGTTACTTCTGGCACAGTAGCTGGCAATGGTACTGTCCCTCCACTTTTCTCAAACTTCCACTGCTCACGCTGATTCTATCCTCTAATGTTCTTGTCTCCTCTTTTATCACTCTGTGAGCTCCCTCTTGACATTGTTGCAGTTGGAGGTATTTTTCTCTTACGTCTCCCAGCTGAATAGACTCATCTACCATTAGTTCTGCATCTGCACCACTCGGCTTACTTCCATTAATAAACAACAGGAGGTCTTTCAAGTACTGGTAAACCTCATCTTCCTCTTGACTGTCTTCAATCTCTTCCAAAACTCACTCTGCCTTCCTGATAAGAGTTTGTCTGGACTTAGTGAGGAAACCTGCCCCACTTTCTTCCTGGCACTTTAAAAATTGGCAAACTTTAACAAGACGAGCTTGCAATTGCTCCATTTTCTAATGTCATGCTCAGATAACTTTATAGTGACTTCTAGATTTGTCTCTGGTAAGAGGAGTAGTCTTTTCTTGCTATAATTTACTCCTATCCGGCTCGCCAAAATATGTTGCATTTTTTAGAATAAGAGACGGAGCTTGTTCTGGTACAACACATTTATTTTGTTGTCTTCATCTGAAAACAGATAAATAACACTGTTTTACTCTGGGAGTTCTAGGACTCTGCTTTTGAACTGCATTGTGTCTGTCTCAGGATTACTAAATCACTGACTATATATAACATCATTTCACATTCTCTGTATTACAAACAATAAGTACAAACATATCTGGAATTAAACAAATCTATCCAGCCTAATACGATACTATCTAGAAAACATCCTGTATGCCTTTAAATCTCTGTTGGAGTTTTACCCAGTACCTTTATTATACACAGCAAACAATAACATTCCGCTTAACTTTCTCACGAATAAAACATATTTTAAACTACATCTGGACACCAGAGTTACTTAAACATAAGGGGCTAGATTTAAAGGCAGGTGTTAGCATAGCCGGTAGGGCCAAAGCGAATACCCTCTGACAAAATAAAATGTCTAACGTGGTATTCAAAGGTCCTGCCAGCTGTTATCACAAAGGACGTTAAGCCACAAAAACAGTCTTGTGGCTAAACGTCTGTTTTGTGAGTTAACTTCCCAAAACGCCTCTAAGAGCAGCGATATTGGGAACTTAACATTAAAAAACAATTAACTATTGGTGCAGGAAATACTGCCAAGCACTGATCGTTAACTGATCCATGTTAAATTTACCTGTCATCCACTGTCTGTCTCCTTCTGTTCTCTACCTTCGCTTCTTTTTTCGCTTCTTTCTTCTATCTTCTCTTCCTTCTTCGTTTCTCTCTTCATTCTTTGTTTCTTTCTTCTCTTTTTCCGTCCTGTAAAAGAAAATTGTGTATAAGTACAGCATTGAAAACAAGATATAGTTTAACTTTTTGAGTGCCAGAGGGGTACACAACGCATTGCAAAGCAATGTGTTGTGGACCTCTCTGGCCTCAACTGGTTAATTCAGTGCCACAGAATAAACATATACAGTGCCATATTAAATCTCCAAATAAAATATGCCCCCCAGAGAACATCTGATTCGAGCGACTGTGCTTCAAACTGATTGGCTGGGATGTGCGTGTTTCAGCACATCTCAGCCAATGGCTGCGAGGGAATTGGATCAGAGGCTGCCCATATATAAGGTAGTCTCTGCTCTGGTTCCCTCAATGCGGAACAGACATCGCCCCAAAAGGAGGGAACCTGTGGCTCAGGGCAGCGGAGCCAGATTTTTAAGCTAAGGCACCATTCATTTTTTCAGGGATATATACCATATGTGAGCACATGTTCTCTGGGTGGCATATTTTATTTGGAGATTCAATATGGCACTGTATATGTTTATTCTGTGGCGCTGAATTAACCCATTGAGGCCTTAGAGGTCTGCAACACATTGTTTTGTTTTCCCTGGATGTCCAGGATATATATTTTTGTGAAACACAATAACTGCTTTATTTTTTTATACTTTTTATATTGTTTACGATCGATCCTTCCATATATATAAATAAATAAATAAATATATATATATATATATATATATATATATTCATATTCTTTTATTTTAATTAGGTGGGCTTAGGTCAAAATACTGGGGCAAACAAACTTATACACAGGATTCTATCTAGCCAAGAGCACAGAGGTGTTTTAAGTTTGGGATCTGTGTGGCTTTTATATTTCAAAGATAGGAGCTTTAGTGGTGTATTTGTTTTGTATATAACATCCCAATTGATACTGTGCATGTTATTAATTCTGTTAAATATACTTCTGCAAGTTTGGGATCTGTGGTTTATGGACGCATGACCTAGAGATCTAAAGAGAAATATTGTACATTATATTTACTGTATATGTGTTATTATTATACAGTATTTGTTTCATTTATGGATGTGTCAATATAAGAGTGATTTTGTCTGGTTGATAACTGTATTGGACAGCGCCGGATAGTTCTATATAGTTTTTTTTATGTTTTGAGGACATTTTTGTGGCAGAGGTCCTTTTCCAGGAGCCAGCCAGTGATTCTTTTGACACTGTTCCCCTTATATCGCCATTCCATGTATTTAAATCTTTACATCCTACAATGTGGCAGATGAGTATGGTAGTGGTGGGGGTGGTGGACTGAGAGGCTTGATTGGCTGGACCTTGTCAAACTGCACAGGAGGAGAGGGATCATCACCATTTATTACACACACTGCAGCAACCATTGCTGCAGTAATTTTTTGAACTACCACTTTACTCCCACGTCCCTGTGCTTCTCCAACATTCCTTCTGCTACCCCAGAGTGCCCCAGACTCCTCTAATTCAGAGAACAAATGTCCTACCTAAAAGACTCCATAAAGTAACCTGAACTTCAGTTCTCATTTATTTGTCTATCTTCTCTAGCTCAAAAACATGCTGCTTTCTACTCTCACAAACACAGAATGGCATCCTGTGAGAGCCTGATACTCTTGTATATGGCTGTAGAAAAATAGAGAAAACTTTCATGTGGTGGGGAAACATTTAAATGGAATGAGTTAGGTGAAAAAAGCGAAACAACTGCACTTTTTGTGGAAATTATTTTCCAAGTGGGAAATGCCATTATTCAAAATTCAAAATTGTCGCCCTTCCCTAATCATCAAACCAATTGCCTTTAACTTACACACATTATCCAAGATGAATTATAAAGTCTGAAGGTTCAAAGTAAAAATGCATAAGACCAACCACCACATAAGACCAACTCCCACCTTTTAAGACCAACTCCACCTAATCACACACAAACACAATGTTATTAACAAAGCATCGTCACAGGTCTTCTCTTCAGCAGCTACATCCCTAGCTCTAAAAAGTGTTTCTACTGTGGTTTGAAGTGCAGTGACACTGAAACTTACTGGTATTACTATTGCAGCATCTAGACCCTATAGTAGTAGTCCCTTAGGAACACCTCAGTCTATGATATCTACAATATGGAGATACGTCACCCACAGTCCAAAAAAATAAACATGTTGCTTTAGATTGTATGTGCAGAGTGGGAAAGCAGTATCCCATCTGAGCACATTCTATTTGAGATACCACCTGAAACCCAATCACATGTCTGACAAGCAGCATATCAGACAAGTAGAAGCTGTAGAAGCCCTCCTAAATGTACATGGGGCACAATTGCAAATAACAGTAGTGTTGTAGATGGCTTAGAGAGTCAGACAAAAAAAATTTCAGTTTCAATAATACCTATGTTTCCTACTGCTGTTATGCAAATACAAAACACAATGCCTCTGAGTTAGTTGGGGAAGATGAGTCATGGAGTGCCCACACTGAAGTACCAATCTTTGTCTGTATCAACTCTGTCCTTTCTTTCTTAAAAAAAGAACAATAGAGAGAACAATAGTTTTGCTTCAGTGTACTTGGTATATGTTTAGTAAGTTAATCACAAAACTTCTTATTTCATAGAATATATTTTAAATAAAGCTTATAAATGTATATTACATTCATTCTAATGATAGCAGGCATATTTAGCCATTAAGCATATTCTTGACACCAATGTATTTCAGTGGCATTGATAAGTTATTAAAGTGCAAATTCTTAACATTTTCTTCATGCAATCTCAGCTTGTTATCTGAAATAGCTTACAGCCATTAGAGATATTTTTTATGACTTCAAACCCAGTATGAAATAGAAAAATATATATCCTGAGTGACACGAGTCATTGTGCTATTTTATTACTACAGATGTGACAGGCATTTTAAAATAATTTTGTACCATCAACTGTCAAGCTGAAGGTTTAATAGTAGTTCACATAAAGGTTTTCAGAAAAAAACATAAAAACCATGCAAATGAAAAAAATGTATATTATTAAGAAAAAAATCCAAGTTCATTTTTTTTGTTCATTGTAGAGACCTGCAACACATTTGTTGAAGTTAAGATTTTTGCACTGTTGATGTATCTAAAGTTAAATTACTACAAATGTATTAGTCAATACGTGCTTATCTGAATTGCGAAATTATTATTCATAACATTAACTAAATGGTGATCTCTCTTCTCCTGAGCAGAATGCAGTTTGTCAAAGTCCCACCAAAAGTTCCACCATCACAAGCACCAGTACTATAAACCATCCAAAAAAAAACTGAAGATGATAATGAATCATATTCTATTGTTGATGGCATTGTGGAAAAAAGGTGTAGCAGCTCAACCAACTGCTGCATCTGACAGTGAGAAAAACAAGCACAAAAACACCTGTCCTGAAAGTAGTAGAGAACATTGTGAACATACCTCAAAGGAGAAAAGTAAAAAGCAATTGTTTGAGACCACAAATAGTCTAGAGCAATATAAAAGTATTGTGGCAGAAGCAGGGTATCCTTTTAAATGGTCGCACTCGAAAGAGCGACCAAATGACAGAGCGAACTTCACTTGGATACAAATGTTGACATGAGAATCTCACACTGCATGACAGCTCAAGATTCTTGTGTCACTTACTAAATGGTCGCATTACTCAGCCTGTGAGTGATACTGATGTGTTAATTTCTACTGTTCAAAAACAGTCATATAGTTTTGCTAAATCTGTTAAAGTCTTAATGAAAGGGACAGTACAGGGTCAGTAAAAACCTTTTAAACCACTGCTATTCATGGGAATGCACTCCATAGATTATAGGTTTCCTGGTCTCACCATGTCTACCTACAGATGCCTCTGCAGGGCTGGGTCATAATCAATCAGCGTTCACTGCAAATTTTCACTTCTCTCCAGAGAAGGCCATTGATGGCAGATTCTGTGGAGAGTATAGCAGTCTTCCTTTCACTCCGATGAGCATTGAGTGAGGCTGACATAATCCAGTTAACTGATCTGCAGGGAATCGGTGAGAACTAGGGTAGTTTAATTTGTGGTAACCGTTGTATAGCTCTAAGGGCACTTTTGTTTTAAATCCTATATTACCACTATCACTTCTCTTTAAGAGGGAATTGCATTAAATGTCTCCACCACCACCAAAATTAACCTTGTGGTTGTTCTCCTCAATCCTTTCTGCAACCCCACTGGGAAAGCTGCATCTTGCATGATGTTCATCCTCCTCTTCTTCAGATACAGATTAATCTGATAGTGAGTGAGATGAAATGGCTAGAAAATTAGCTGAAAGGCAAAGACTCAACCTTCCACCTGCTATAAACTGAAAAAACAATTGGAAAATCTGACCCTAGACATGCAAAGAGGCCCAAAAATAAACAGTCATCCTATAAGTCATCATCAGCCTTGTCACTGCTACCAGGTCCAAGCCCCACTCAGCCAAACACACTAGTAACCACCAGCAACAACAGGATATTAACACAACTCAACACAATTCAACAACTGACTTGCTATCACCTTCTTCCTCTAGGGTAACTACAGCTTCTGCCAATCCACCTTGTTCATCATTACCTTCTTAAGCTGTGGCTTACCTGAACACAGGAGAACCTGCCATTTCGGTGCCGCTTCTTGGCAGCGAAAACCTAGTGCAGTTCTTTTCAAGTGTTAATCAAGACAGTCTTATGAATGAATCTGTTAAGGAAATGGATATTGAGGATAAAGTTATTGTTGATTTAGCTGATGTTAAATTGAATCCTTCACTTATATCTGTTCTGAAGAGATGCCTATCCTTTTCTCCATGTACTAACAGTGACCCTTTCACAATAGTCAAGGATCTTCATTTATTCTCCAGGAAAGTATTACTTAAACAGTTACACCTGATATCTAGAAATAGAGAACAGGAGGATACTGAGACTTTGGCCAATTTGGGAGAATTATTGTCGGAAAATGAAATGCAAGAAAGATAATGATAATGAAAAATTCTTTACAAATCTTATACCCAAATTTAAATGTATGCCACCTTTAAATTTTAATTCTAATATCAAGGTGTTTACAGATCTGGTAGAAAATGATATTATAAAAATGTCATTTGACTGTAATCGGTCAGCAAATTTAACCTGGGAAGAAACAGTGGATTTAAATGAACTAAAATTAAATAAAGATCGAATTATAAAACCATCTGATAAAGGTGGGAATGTTGTACTTATGAGTGTGGATATGTATACTAAAGAAATCTATAGACAACTAAAAGATAAAAACTGTTATCTTCATTTGGAAAGAGATCCTACAGATCTGATTCAAAACAATTTATTGACTAAATTGGAATACGCCCTGGAATCACAATTGATTTCAAGGAATGAGTTTAAGTATTTATATGTTGAAATGCCCACTATACCATAGATATATGTGTTGCCAAAAATCCATAATTCCCTGAAAACACCTCCTGGAAGACCAGTGGTATCAGGAAAAGGGGGAGTTACTGAATGAATCAGTAGATATGTTGATCATCGTTTGAAACCATTTGTATCCTCATTGCCCTCGTACATTCAGGACACCAGGGACGTGCTACACTGGCTCGTGGGCTTGACAATGGGCAGGGACTCCCTCCTGGTTACATTGGATGTGGAGTTCCTGTACACGTTGATTCCACATGAGTGTGGTTTACGGACCTGTGGTGAATTCTTGTGCACAAGGGAAATAGAGTTTGCTGCACAGAACAAGTTCATTTTGGAGTTATTAGAATTTGTTCTGCACAATAATTATTTTCTCTTTGACAGAAAGTTCTTTAAACAGTGATGTGGAGTTGCCATGGGAGCCAAGTGCGCCCCGACCTATGCTTGCCTTCACCTGGGCTGGTGGGAGCAGCATGTGGTAATATGTGAGTGTGGGTTCGAGGAGCACATGGCACTGTGGTTAAGATTCATCAATGACATCTTTATGGTGTGGGATGGATCCCTGGATGATCTCAATGAATTTGTAACTAGAGTAAATGTGAATTCTTTAAATATCAAATTAACTCAGAATGTCAGTAGTGAGATGGATCTTTAAAGGGATAGTAATGGTTAATTTTAAGTTGATTTAATATTGTAGACATTAAAAAAAGATTAACACAATGTAAGTCTTATCTCTCAAACCTTTATGGTTTGAGAGATATAACTTGTTAAAGGGATAGTAATACTTCATTTAACTTTATTTTATTTTGTAGGCATTAATAAAAGATGAAGAATGATATAAGTCTTATCTCTCAAACCTTTACGGTTTATGAGATATTCACAAGCAAGTTTCTTCCTCTCGCCCCTTTTACCTAGTGTAAGCAATCTCTTCTCAGATGCGGAATGCAGTCCATAGACCAGACAGATAACAGAAGGGGACACTCTTATTCCTATGAAAACAATGAAATCCCTGCCCCCCTTGACAAGCTTTTCAGATTTTTCCCTTATCTTAATTGAAGATTGTCCCTCTCTGCATTCTACCTGGGCACCTCCCTTCTGCTGTGGCTGAACAGTGTGACATCAGTAAAAGGGGTGGGAGGGGAACACTTTGTCATTGAATTACTCTGGAACTACAACTCTGACAGAACTGAAATATCACTTTCCAAAGTCCAAATACTATGATGATTAATTAGAGCTGCTTTTATTATGAAACATTACTATCCCTTTAAAGTTACCTTTTCCTGGCTGTTTTACTCAAATCTGCCATCTAGCTGACAGCTGCAGATTCCAGTCATTTGACCAGACAGAGGCTCTTCAGCAGAGCTGAAATCACTCTATTTAGAAATAAATACTTCATTGGAAAGGTCTACAAAGTGTGCTTGCAAGCCAGGAACACTTTGTAGACCGTTCCAAATTAAGTATTTATCTTTAGATATCGTTATATCGGCCCTGCTGAAGAGCCACATCTGATCAAGTGACCAGAATCTGCTTCTGACAGCTATACAGCTCGTCCAGCAGAAAGGGGAGGGACCAGAGAACTTTATTTTCCTATATCTCTCAAACCATAACGGTTTGAGAGATACGAATACATGCAAGTACTCTCTTTTAATTGTATATACCATATAGTTAATACTTTTTTTCTGACATTACTATCCCTTTAAGCAAGAAGGTGTTATTAAAACTATGACCTTTCATAAGGAAACGGCATGTAACACTTTATTAAATTTGTCCAGTCACCATTTACCATCTCAAAAACGGGGTATTCCTTGCGGTCAGTATTCCAGATAGGCTCTGTTCTTATCCTCTTTCAATTATGTGGTTTCATATCTGCCTGGTACCAAGAACATTAGGGCGGACGCCCTGTCTCACCAGTTCGGTTCCCTATCTAAAGGGGATTGTACCCCCATGCCTGTAATTCCTCCTGATCATATATTGGCGACTATTCTAACCAGCATTACTTCTGCCTTGGGAACAGAGATTTTGGCTTCTCAGGGAATAGCTCCGGCTGACAAGCCTCAGGGGAGATGCTTTGTACCTGAACCCTTAAGGGTTAAACTACTTGAGACCTATCACTCTTACAAAGCTACAGGTCACATTGGGGGATATCAGCTCTTTTGGTCCATCTCTCAACTTTTCTGGTGGCCTAGTATCAGACCCGATGTCTCTGCTTTCATAGCAGCTTGTCATACATGCGCTAAAACGAAGGCTCCCCGACACCACCCGGTGGGCCTCCTTCACCCTATTCCTAATGGGGATTGCCCTTGGTCTCACATTTCTATCAACTTTATGGTGGAATTACCAGCTTCAGATGGATACACAGTCATTCTTATGACTGTAGATCGATTTTCCAAATTGGCTTACTTAGTACCTCTTATGGAACTGCTGTCTGCTCAGCAATTGGCTGTGATTTTCGCTAGGGAGGTCTTTAATTTCCATGGGGTTCTTAGGTGATTGTGTCGGATCCAGTTTGTGTCACGCTTTTGGAAGGCTTTCTGTGCGCAGCTGGGTATCCAGCTCTCTTTCTCCTCTGCCTATCACCCTCAGTCTAATGGTTTGGCAGAGAGATCGAATCAAGCCCTGAAACAGTCCCTTCGTTGTTATGTCTCAGACCATCACGACAATTGGGCGAGCCTGTTACCGTGGGTGGAGTTTTCCCAGAATTGTGCCATGAACTTGTCGTCTCATAGCTCCCCGTTTCTGATTAATTATGGTTTTCAACCACCGGTACTTCCTGAGTCATTTGAGGCACAAAATATTCCAGCTCTGGAGAAGCATTTAAGGGAACTCTGCTCCACATGGTACAGGTTCAGAGAACCCTACAATGGTCCACACAGCGACTAAAGAGGCAAGCCGATTGTAGACGATTGCCGACACCAGTGTTTCAGGTGGGGGAGAGAGAATGGCTATCCGCACGAAACTTGAGCCTCCAGGTACCTTGTAGGAAACCGTCTCCTCGGTTCGTTGGTCCATTCCGGGTCCTTCGGAGAATTAATCCTGTCACTTATGCCCTAGATCTCCCAGCCAATATACGCATTCTTAATGTGTTCCATGTATCCTTACTGAAGCTCTTGGTCTGCAACCGTTATACCTCCACTCCAGTCCCTCCTGGTCCTGTTAGGGTTGCAGATCATGAGGAATAAGAGGTACAAAATATTCTGGATTCTCGTAGAGTTCGAGGGCACCTGCAATATTTGGTGCACTGGAAGGAGTATGGGCCTGAGGAGCATTCATGGGTCTCCTCTAGGGACATGCATGCTTCCACTCTCATTAGGAAATTTCATTCCCATTTTCCTTCTAAACCTCCTCCCCTCACGCGGGGGAGAGGTCAATAAGAGGGTGGTACTGTCAGCTCTGTGAGCTTACGTGAACAGAGGAGAACCGGCCATTTCGGTGACACTTCCAGGGCAGCCGGTTCCCTCTGCCAGCAGCTTTCCTCGCGGCTTCATGTCACATCTTAGGCTGGCCTTCCGTATCTGGCTAGCATCAGGAGAGGGCGTGTGACATGGGGAAATCCCTAGTGACATCATGATACGCTCTTAAAGACACAGCAGCCATTTTGTGCTCCACCTCCCTGCGTTGGGAGGGTATATAACTGCCTGGACACTACCTTAGTTGCCCTTACGTGGTGTTCCAGTGCAGTCTTTTGAGCTCGTTCCAGTGTTTCAGTGTATGACCTTTGGCTTGGCTTCCATTCCTCCCTGTGTACCGTCTGTGGCTTGTCTGACTACCCTGCTTGGTTTTGACTTGTGGCTCTGGCTGACCACACGCACTGATATTGACCCTGACTTGTCTGACTACCCACTTGGTCTTGACCAGTGGTTCTGGCTGACTACACGTTCCTGTGTTACTCCGGTTGTCTCTGGTTACTCGCTTGGTGATAGCTGTGGCTCCAGCCCAGTACCCTCACTAAACTGACAGTAGGCCTCATCAGTCTTCACTCCCTCTGTTGCGACCTGCTGCTATACTATACATGACTGGGTCCTAACCCCCGCATTGGTGCTATTGCACGAGTTCCTCCCTACCAAGACCTTTCCTGAGCAGCCTCCTATTCCTGGTAGGAACAGCTTGCACTAGGATAGGATCTCCTCATCTCTCTGTGGGTTTGTCTACATTGTTCTTTTTACATGTATCTCATTTAATAAAGGTGGTGTTTTCATTATATTGTACCTGTGCATTGTCTCGTTTGTACCACTACAGTGACACCCGCCAAATGATAGCCACTCTGTTGATGTTAGGATGTGGCAGTATCACGGTGCCCGTGCTATGCCGGAGACATTCTGTAAGTTTTGCTCCTGCTTACGCTTATTGGCTGAAGTGGCTTTGTCCCGCCCAGTATTTGTCCTTAAATGCTGTGCCTTGTCACTTCTCCGGTGCCCTTTTGTGGTGTTTCCGTTACCAGAGCTTGTTCCAGTTTTTGTGTGATCTCTGTGTACCGACCCGGACTGCCTGACTACTCTGCATCTCGTTCCTGCTCTGTGTACCGACCCGGCTCGGCTGACGTTTCTGCTCGGTGTACCGACTCAGATTGGCTGACGTTCCTGCTCTGTGTACCGACCCGGCCTGGCTGATGTTCCTGCTCTGTGTACCGACTCGGATTGGGTGACGTTCCTGCTCTGTGTACCGATCCGGCCTGGCTGATGTTCCTGCTCTGTGTACCGACTCGGATTGGCTGACATTTCTGCTCTGTGTACTGGCCCGGTTGGGCTCCATTGCCCGTGTATCAGTCCTGCCTACATCCCCATCTGGTCCTCGGTTGAGGTTGTTATCCAGGCTCCTCTCTGTCTCCGGACAGTGTCACTGTGGCCTCACTATATTCCTGCAGTCTAGTCTCGGTTATATGTCGTTGTCTCGCAGGCAACATTTCCGGTGTGTTTCTTCCATCTGTGCACCACGGTACACTTGGCCCTTCTTCCTGCCATAAACACTGAGGTTGGTCTTACTCTGGGTGCCTCATGCTGTTCTCTCGATTGGGCAGTTGACATTGGTCTGAGCATTGTTAACCCCTTCTGGGAAGGTGCCCGATTCCACCGGCTATCCATCTGTGCAGTCTCCGTTGGGTGCCCTTCTAGGCATACAGGCAGTCCTTCGCTACTGCTACGGCAGTTCACAAGCTTGTCCTGGGCCTCCGTTTACTATTCTGGTGTTACTCGATATTTGCGCACCCTCTGCAGAGTGAGAGTCTAAAGGGCCTTGCACTATTAGGGCCTGTCAGTCTTCCTGGCCTAATAGTAACCCATTCAGTGCTGCCTCGTTTGAGTATCACATGAACGTTACCTGACCTGTGTCAATATATTGTTGTTGCTGAATTGTACATATACTGGACCCGTGTGGGTATATATTACTGTAACCTGCCCTGTGTCAGTACTATATTGTGTTATATATTACTGGACCTGTGAGGGTTATTGTTTTCCTGAGTTTGTTCAATAAAAGTGTGTTTTATCCAACCTACTGTGTCTGAGTGTCAAATAAAACCGTAACAGGCAGTTCATGTCCACCCATTGCACATTGTGTGGTGCACTGACCACACATGGTAGTGTGGTGGAAGAGAATCGCAAGCAGGCTATCACGCAGCATCCTGCAGAATATGCTAAGATGGTGGCAGGGAGGGTTCATCATTACTATTAAACTTTCAGCAAGTTGTCATATGTCCTTAGCAGGGTGTGGACAAGGGGTATAGTGACAGCGGCAGTACTTGGTTTCTGGTGTCATGGTGTTTGGATACAGTTGGATACAGTATCCAAACACTATGATACCAGCAACCAAGAAACCAAGTACAAGGTGTTATTTATCACACACACTGTGCACATTGCAGTTGCTGATGAGAGGCACAGTTTCTGCTCTCAAGGGAAAAAGATCTATTCTTGTAACAACACACTCATGATTTTGGAGGAGGGGCAGGTGGATAAGAATTATTGTCCAGCTTCTTCTTTTCTCCACATAGACTGGGGGCTACTTATTGTGCTGCTACTGCCTCAGATGCATCACTGGAGCTAGTTGTGGCAAGTGGAACATTCATCATCCATCACCCATGTTGCTGCTGTGGTTGATCCCATTCCCTTTCAGCTGCCTAATCATCCTGCTGTTTAAACAACTCAGCGGCAGCAGCAGCAATAACAGCAGTAGCAAATTCCGCATCTACATCAGGGCATTTGACAATGGCTAGTGGCCACTGACCAACAGGATATGACCTGCTGGCACTAGGCCAGTAGGGCATTTTTTTTTTCAAAGGGCCTGTGTTTAAAAAAAAAAAATACAAAAATAATTAAAAAGTTCTCCAAAAAAAATCAATTTTTGGGGGTTTGTTTCTAACATGCCTAAGTCCTACAAATCAGTGTTTCCTTAGGTCTTGTGCCAAACAAGCTTAAGTCCTATAAATCATTATTTCTTCAGGGCTTGTGCCTCTAATAAGTCTAAGTCCTACAATCAATGTTTCCTCAGGGCTTGCACCTCTAACAACAAATCTAACAAATAATCTCTACAAAATACTGTCATGTCAAGTAGCAGTCCACCCCAGTGGCAACTTATGTCAGGGGATTCCTGTTTCTATCACTTTACATACAAATGTCTTATTTTATTTATTTATTTTTTTATTAACTGTCCCCTCAATAACAGTTAAGAAACACCCCAAACATATTCCCTGTTCAACTGATTCATTCCCCAGACTCCACCCACCAACACAAGCATCCTCCTCAGACCCCTTTTTTACCATGTCTTATTGTTTTTTTTAATTGTATTTAGGATTAAGTTTTTTATTAACTGACCCCCAATCCCAGTACACAAACCCCCCAAAAATATTCCCTGTTCAACTGATTCTTTCTCCACACCCCACAACACAGGCACCATGCCCCTTTATACTATGCCTTTAGGAAATAAAATAATATTTCTTCTGTGTTGTGTGTAAATTCAATTTTCCCACTGATTTCAATGGAATAAGCTAGGTGAAAAAAGCTGAAAAACTGCACTGTTCGTGGGAAATTATTCACCAAGTGGGAAGTTCCATTATTCACTGATTTCAGTTTGAGGAAAACATTTTCACCCATACCTACACATAACCATGTGGCAAGTGTCATGATGTAACTTCTTTTCAACAAAGGATGCAGGATATTCTTTCAAACTGTTGCTCCTGAGAACAAACCAGCACAGCATCTGTACAATGATGCTTATGTGAGGACTAGGATTGCAATTGAACCAACCTTTGGACTCTTGAAAATAAGATTTTTGTCTCTTCATATTGGATCAAAGGAGAGATATGACAAATCCCCATTGGCCCATTGATATGTGTTAGACTTGAAAGAGTGTCTCAGAGGTCATCCACACCATGAACAGCAAGGTGTTGAGGACCCGTACAATATACATTTGTAAACGTAAGTGACATCATTTGAAATAACCACATGTCCTCTGCTAGGAACATTGGACAGCCATGCTATGCACCTCCACATCACAGTGTAATTTTGAAGGAACCCATCATGAAGACAGAACAACATGAAGTTTGACCGGTTCTTACGTCATGACAACATGTTGATCTTGCCTGTACTTTGGAATGCCAGAGGGGTAAACTACACATGTCTGATGCATTGTGTGCCCCTTGGCATCCAAAAAGTCTCCTAAGACTCCACCACCACCCACAAGCACACACATGATGAACACAGACCCTAAAGGATGCACACTCCTTGCCAACAGGGATATGTTTGTGTCTCAAACACTGTGTATTGTGAGAGTGGAGTTTGCCTCAGTGTGATCTCTGTACCACATGCCTGACATAATACCATGTTAAGGATGTGTACCTTTGTGTTAGAGTGATACTCTCCCTGTGTGTTGACAATGATCCTGTGTGTGACCAGAGTTACTCCAGATTTTTGCTTTGCTAGGTTTGTTGACATCTCTGGCAATGACTTTGTTAGATAGCTGAAGGAATACAAGACATTATGGGGAGGAGAACATGATGAAAAAGTGAATTTTTGTCGTGGGAACATGACACACATGGCATCATTTTTTTTGTAAGGGGGTGCAGATGTGGATGCCCTCTCCAACTGTCTGGTGACTCTTGGGTTTCTTGAGGCTGTTGAGGGTGTCACACTTGAAAGAGAGGGTGTTTCTTTTGACCCCTCAGTTGACTGTTGGGCTCTCAACACCAGCAGTGTCTGGATTTGATTATGCTTGTATATTTCTATGAGCAGCTAGTCAGTTAGGTTCCTGAGTACAGTCCCTATATGTGTGTGTGTGAAGGATGACATAGTGGAATTCAAGACCACTGACACTGGCTGCAGTTCTCTCCATGGTGCGCAAAAACCTCCTGTGTTAAGCGTCTGGTCTCCCTCAGTAGCCTCTTTTGGATAATGTACTTCTCATCCTTGCTTGTGATTCTAGGAGCTGTTGCGGATAATAAGGGAGTAGATAATACACATAGAGGTGCTGCTGATGCCTCTCCTCCTTCCTCTGTGCCTGCATATTGACCGGTGGTTTACCTCATGGTCTGACTGTACCTCTGATGCTGCAGCCACTGTTGAGTCAAGTGTATCCAGAGGTGAGAGGGGACCAGCATGCAATGCATTTGAGGATGAGCATCCTGCCCCCACCACATCTGATCTCCTCACTGACTGCTGAATCATGTTCACCTGGTTCTGTTTGTGATGGTGGTGTGTACTGAGTCAATGACAGTGGTCTCTGTGGCTCAACTCTGAGGCCGAGATGATGGTAATCGAGTGACTATGGGTCATACTGTTGCCACTAGGATGTGTTCCGTGGGTTGCGGATGCAGACTGTTGTATTGCTGCATTGGCATTCAGCTGTGTGCCTGTGGAGGTGGTGCCGGCTCAATGACCCATATTGCTTTGTGGTGGGCATCCAGTTGCTTGCCATTGGTGGTGGTGGTGGTTAGGGGATATCCATCATTGTTGTGGAATCCACTGCAGGGACTCCTGTGGCACTCATTGTTGTGGTGCTGTGGGTGGCATCCCAGTTGGTGTCCTCTGCTGGCTCTTGAGGGGCTGCGTCACTGGGGGTCATTGTGTGCTCTTTCTCACTGTCGTCCTCTGTTGCAGGCATGGATGCTATGTGATTAGTAACCTGGCCAAAGAAAAGAGGAGTGCAAAACTATGACATTCACATCTAACCCCTCGAGTGACAGTGTTGCAATGCATGGGATACCCTCCTGGCAATCATTGATTCAACAGATTGACAACATCCTGTGCATTGATGGAAGTGACCTACTGTGGTTTATCTTTCATTATCATATGAATCTAGAACACTGGGGATGACAAGGAGGGATGCATACATGTTGAACAAGTATCATGTGCTATAGACATTACATATATTTGAAGCTAGGGTTGATCAAATTTGACTACAGGGATATTGGAAACACCATTCCCATTATTCACAATCATGTATCATCTGCTTTTTAAGACGTGTGTGTGTTGTGGTTCCCTATGGATATGGTTCCCTAGGTTGGCTAACACTAGTTTGAATGCTTGTTCCAGAATCCCATTTTAAATGTGTGTTTTGGGATTATTATCCTGATGAATGAAACATGTGTTCTCCAGCTGCTTGACTTGATGTGTTCCCCCATCAATGTCTGGTTTTAGGCTTCCTTTGCCTGTGTGCCATGGGGGTAGTGTGCATGAGGCATGTGTGTTGGATTTGCAATCAGTTTGTGTTTGTTCAACTATTAGGGGCATTCTAACCCCTGTTGAACTGTGCAACATGACCTTGGTGTTCTTTGTTGGTCCACTGTTAAGTGTTGACATCCCTGTAGCAGCATGTCTAACATTGTTCAAATATATAACAGATGTTTTTATTACAATGTGATGACAATCATTGTTTGTGTGAGGTAAGCATGTTTGGGCAACACAGAACTGAATAAGTTAACCTTGTGATTCAAAGTGATTTGGCCTGCTCACTGCATCAGATTTATGTTTGCCTGTACACCATTATCTACTTGTTTTAACTGTATCAGCACTGTATGGATCAACTTGGAGGATTCACTCATATCCATGTGTTCAGCTGCCACTGTGCTTCACGATACTAGCTAAAAGGGTTTGTATGGTAGACAGTTAAGTATGATGTTACTTACCGGGAGTCTGGAGAGTGCTATCATAATCTCTGTCACAGCCACCTTGGATCCCCTCAACTGTCGTCTTGGACAGGTTTTGGCGGAGCATCTCCTCCCAGGCATTGAAGGTGACATTCACTGGTGGATCACCTCCTGTGGCTCTCGCATGCAGGGACTGTTCTCCCATCTTGTTCTTGACTTTGCTTTTGCTGTCTGAGTTGTTCTAGCACTTGGACACCGAGTTGACTGCATTCTGCAGCTGATGCCAGGCTAGATTCTTCTGCGTACCAATCCACCTACTCTTTTCCATGGAGAGGAGTATGTGCACCCAGTCCAGGATGCTCATCACCAGGACCATGTTCTCTTCTGAGTACATGGGGTCCCGCAGTTTGTACTCCTCCACTGCAATCTGGGATGGATGCGTACTGTGTGTGCCCATTTGATTGTTAGGCCCTGGCTGTGTTGTCCTTGGACGTGTAGGCTCCTCTGCCACATCCCCCTCTGCTTCCCACTGAGTGTCATTCCCTGTCTGTTTTCTACCTGCCTGTTGTTGGGTACCCCTCCACCCATCTGCTCTCCCCCTCCTTCCCTGACTGGAGATCCCCTGGTCTATTTCCTCCTCTCCTGTGCCTTTCCCCATCCCTCCATCCTCCATTCATCTCCCTGCCATCTCATTAACAATCTCCTAGCTCCCTCACACACCCACTTGCACAGGCACTCAGTCACAATCACTCTTTGTCACTCCCTTCCACTCACTCATTCACACTGTATAAAATAAATATAATGTATTGTGTGTCCAAAACAAAAGATGTTTGTGTTTGTGTGTGGATGCCATGTGTGCAATATGTGCCAAAGTATGTTATGTGTTTTCTGTATGCAATTCTCTCCACTCCCCACTACAAGTCTACCTCTCTCCAATTTGTGCTCTCTCTCTCACTGTTGCAATGTCTATCCTCTGCTCCTGGGCCCTGTACTGTAGCACTGAGAACCTGCAAACACAAGCAGTGTGTGTCAGTTATTTTGCAGTGTATATACATTTATTTGAATTGAATTGATACTTCGCAGTGTGGTGACTGGCTGTGATTTTGAACTTGTTTTGACAAAGTTTAGCATCACCTCGTAGCATCGAAGATTAGCTACTTTCCTTTGAAATTGATGTATTTGGTGTTTTTTAGCAAATTAAATGAACACACAGTGAGGAAAAAAAGATGTGATGCATGTTAGCAGGTTACATAGATTTGTGCGGCCTGTGATCGTTGTTCACTCTGATAGACAGGTTATTGAATAGCTGCGGAACACAGGTATGGCTATCGTTCGGTACTGGTTGTCTGCTAAACGTGCCTTATTGAATCAAGCCTCTAGTGTCTTGAAAGCTTACATTCTAGAGCCACTCAGCCAATAATTATTTAGATTTCACATAATTAAAATAATTTATATAATATACTGTTTCCTGTATGGAAGCCAAATCTTTTCTGTGAATAAATAGAAGGTACTTTGAACTGTAAAGATAGACGACCCTGGCCTTCATTTAAAAAAAGTTGAAAGTGCAGAGGTAAATCAAATGTCCCATTGATAACAAATAAAATCACCTTTGATTTAATAATTAATTTAACACATTGAAAGATAGAGGTCTACAATGCATTGTGAAGCAATGAGTAGGAGACTTCTTTACCATTTCAAAGGTTATTTTCATTTGTTTTCTTCCATGGAGTTGGCTTAGAATTGTTGAACATTTTCAATAAAAGAAGAAAAATCCATTTCATGTAACCAGTATGTCGGGATGAAACAAAAAGTAGGTGAAAATAATTTAGTAGAAATAACATTTCTTAATGATAACTTCCAATTTCCTGGACGAAAATCCTAATAACTCCTTATAGTTTTGCCCTTGCTCTTTTGTTCAGGAAACATCTTCAATTATTCCTTGATATCATGTTCAAGGAAACTGACATGACAGTTGTTAGCATTTTGTTTTCAATCTGTAGCAGGCAAAGTGAAAATGCCTACTTAATACCAGTGGGGTAATCAACACATTATAAAACAATGCACATCCCTATGATCTTTAAAGGAGAAGTAAACTTTTTTTATGAAAAAATATATATTGTAGGGATTTTCCTATTGAGTAAAATAAGGGTACTCCCACTGCTGAGAGATTTATATTTACAGAGTTATTACAGTTTAAACCCATGCTTTTTTACATTAGCAGTGCCCTCTAGTGGTCAAATTCTAATTAGATTTCCTGTTAGATTCTAATGGAGAGGAAAGTCAGAAAAGTCAGAGACATAACAGTTCTCCATAGAATGTGATATTAACTGCCTGTCACTTCCTGTCAGTTAGAACTATCAGGAAGTAAATACAGTAAATTCACTTCCTGATTATTTGAATTGCTATAAATTTTGAATAAAACATCTGACAGCAATGAGAGTGACATTGTTTTACTCAGCAGGAAAAGCTCTATAAAATATGTGTTTTCGTAAATAAAAGTTTACTGCTCCTTTAAAGAATTAAGAATACCATTTGAAGTGAGTAGAATTTGAGATCCTTTCTTATTGCTAACAATTGTAATGTCTGCAATCATGGACTTGACATCAGGACTGATGGAAGATGTTATCTCTTGAACCAAGGTGCAAGGGCAATTCATTAATTAGGATTTTCTGGTTAAGGTAAATGGAAAGTTATTATTAATAGGCATTTGGTTTCCTGTATAGGCAAGATTCTTACTTTCCTGGTTATGGACAATACAACCAAAACATGCAAATGGATATTTCCAAGCCTTCTTCAAGTACTATATAGTACATAAAATAGAGCTACAATGTTAATCTTAGTCTGAAGCTGATTTACTTTGATCAAAGTTTTTTTAATTTGACATGAGCTTTAAACAATTTTTTTGTTAAATATATCTCTTATATCTATTTAAAAGAAAAGCTACATTTACCATTCCAGCTTTTTTTCTTAGAATTGCATTGAGTTACATTTGAAAATACCTGGAGATGATTTTTCATGCAGAACACACTATTACTCATAGTACCTAGTGAGAAGTTCACAGATGAGAAATGTGAGAGCCTAAAATAAATACAACATGACCCTGAGATGTGTGAGTGCTCTTGGGAGCTGAGAAAATGAAATGCCTATCAGTCTCTGACACAGCAGAGGCTCCCATCACTTGGCAGCTTCATGCTTCATTACATATGACTGAGATATATAGGTATAGCCTGAGGTACACACTTTGGTCTAAAAGTAAGATGCATTCTAGAATAGTCAAAAGTCATTTGGTCTTGAATCAAAATTATTTGGGGGAAGTAAATTATAAATACTTAGATAAACTGTTTCTAGTCAAGTCATTTTTGGCAAACTTCATTTTTTAAACACTCATTAAAGATTGGTATGGACATGGCCTATATGTATAAAAGCAAAATAAACCAGTACAGGGTAGACCAACTGTATCACCTGGGTACATCAAACCCCCATTTATTTAAATGTGGCTTTTAATTCCTGGTATGCTATAGAGGGCTCCAATGTAAAGTGGGTTTATAAAGTTCCTTTAAAATTAATGGGAATTTTTGGAATTGTTATGAATCCTCTACAGTTCAGTTGGTTTGCTGCAAAACTGCTGTACTTTGCTTTTAGGTGCAATCAATTCCTGTGACTATAAATTTGCATAATAATATGCTTGCAGTTTGGCATGTATATATACACATCAAGAATGATCCCCATATAATGTGAGTTTTTCGGCCTGCAGCTAAACACCCTGAATGAACATAGCAGAGTTGATCTGAGGAGAGTTTAAGAGATGAGAGTTTTGGATAGGAGAATGCAGGAAAGGGAGCAACATCTAGTAAAGATATGGAGCCTCTGAAAAAGAGGACAAATTCCATCCCAGGGCTTGCTAAATTGTCATAAGTTATACATCTGCTTGCCATGGGATCCTTCCAGTCTCTGCAGTAGTCATATATCATGAGTCAGCCATATTTGTCAACGTGCTTATTTCAAGTGTTTAAAGATATATGACCTTTGGTGTTTAAATATATTTCCTTCTTTATGGAATGGGCAGAGTGACAAGAACTGAATAAAGTTTGTTTTATGTTTTTACAGAGAGGATGAGTGTCTTTGGAGCCACTGACTGCATGCATACTGTGCTCAGATCACTGTGGTGGAGAGAGGAAGAGTATAAAAAGCATACCTTGCCATGGACCTCAGTCTCCTAGCATGTTTTTTTAGGGATGCACCAATACCATTTTTTTGAGACCGAGTAAGAGTACCGATACTTACCTTCAGGTACTCACAGATACCAATTACAGATACCTTTTTTTATGTCATGTGACAGTTTTCCAAAAGACATTTCAGAGCAGACTAATTTTAGGACAGCTTCTTTGTAATTATGAAGAACTGCAACTCAAAAGACATTAGGAAAAGATAAACCATTTTTATTTGCTTGTCACAAACTTGTGAAAGGTCAAACAAGGAAATTTAAAGGGACACTAATGTTCCATATAAAATTATACTTGTTTTGTAGAGGTTTATCTCTCAAACCTTATAGTTTCTCTCTCAAACCTTTATGGTTTGAGAGAGATTAGTATGTAAAGTTCCTTCTTCCCCTTCTCCTAACGTCAGAGTCTAGTTGACAGCAGGAGATCCCGGTCTGGGGACCAGCCAGCAGCTCTGCAGCAGAGCCAAAATAGGGATATTTTAAAAAAATTACTTTGTTGGAATGGTCTACAAAGTGTGCCTGGTTTGCAATCACACTTTGTAGACTGTTCCCACTAAGTAGTTATTTTTTGCATAACGCAATTTAGGCTCTGCTGAAAAGCCTCCTCGAGTTGCACAACTCGAATCTCCTGCTGTCAGCTTTACAAGTGAATATCTCTCAAACCATAGTGGTTTGAGAGATAGGATTTGTAGCTGTGCCAAATAACTTATTTTTTAAACCTCTACAAAACAAGCATAATTTTTATGGGACATTACGTCCCTTTAACAGAACAAATAAAAAATATATACATTAATTAAATAACAACAACAATAACAATAAACATTATTTATTGTAAAATATTGTTATGTAATATATATATTTTTTATTTGTTCTGTTAAATAACAAATGTAAAATCAGTACCATACAAACTTACAAAGTGCAATACAGAGCAGACAGTGTGATATAATAGTGTACTAGAAGTATAAACAGGCCAGGGCAATTAGAATTAATTTTTAAAGGGACACTAATGTCCCATAAAAAAATCTTCTTTTGGAGATGTTAAAAAAATAAACTATGTGCCAGAAAATCTTACCTCTCAAACTGCTATGGTTTGAGATGTTAACGTTCCCCCTACCCCTCTCCTGACATCAGCGTCTAGCTGACAGCAGGAGATCCCAGTCTGGGGACCAGCCGACAGCTCTGCAGAAGAGCCGAAATCTCGTTATTTCAAAAGAATTATTTCAAACTACAAAGTGGGCCTGGTTTGCAAGCACACTTTGTAGACCGTTCCCATGAAGTAGTTCTTTTACATAACGCAACTTAGGCCCTGCTGAAGAGCCTCCTTGAGTCGGTCGACTTGAATCTCCTGCGGTCAGCTTTACAGCTGACATTAGAAGTAGGGGACAGAGGGGGGAACTTTCAGTGACTATCTCTCTCAAACTATAACGATTTGAGAGAGGATTTGTGGCAAATAGTTTGTTTTTTTTAACATCTACAAAAGTAGAATTAATTTTTATGGGATACTACTGTCCCTTTGAAGTAAGTGCCAGTGGTAGGTTCTTTTTAAGGAACACAAGCATCTCTGCATGTTCAGCTATAAGTCTGTTTCTGCTGTCGGTCAGAACGTTAGATGCTAAGCTGAACAGTCATTTACTTTCCACACTAGCGCATGGGGCTGAAAGATATTTTTGCTCCATTTCAGCTGGAAACCGCAGTTTATTAACTGCCCAGTACTTGAGGGGTTCGTCCGAATGAGCCACAGTGATCTCTCCCAGGTATGCTTCCAGCTGTATTGTAGCAGCATTTGGAGCACTGCTCTCGGATGTAGATGGACATTCACCTGCAATTTCTTCAAAAACACTGTCCAGACTGGTACCTGGCTGGTCACTGTGAGGCTGTCACGGTTTGTTAAGACTCTCAGACGTAAGGTTTAGGTAAAAACATAACTTTATTGAAAAGTTAAGGCAATCCCATAGGGTTTTCATACATATACACACATCACATATATATAAGCAATTGACAATTGAGATAGGTTCTACCGGCCTTGCAAATAATACCGGCAAGGCAACCCAAGCGATACTGAAGGAATAATGATAAGTAGGCTCTACCAGCCCTGCCAATACCGGGTAAGGCAACCATAAGATGGTAACTAGTGTTGAGCGAGCACCCCGATGCTCGGGTGCTCTGACCGAGCACCCCCTGAGGCTCGAGTGCTCGGCCGAGCACCCGAGCCCCATTGAATTGAATGGGGCGACACGAGCATTACACCAGGCACCCCCTGCTCTGATGAGGGGAGGGTGCCTGGTCAATGCCCCCCTTCATCTCCGCAATGTCCCCCTTCATTTCCGCAATGTCCCCCTTCATCTCCGCAATGTCCCCCTTCATCTCCGCTATGCCCCCTTCATCTCCTCTATGCCCCTCTTCCACAATGTCCCCCTTCATCTCCGCTATGCCCCTCTTCCACAATGTCCCCCTTCATCTCCGCTATGCCCCTCTTCCACAATGTCCCCCTTCATCTCCGCTATGCCCCTCTTCCACAATGTCCCCCTTCATCTCCGCTATGCCCCTCTTCCACAATGTCCCCCTTCATCTCCGCTATGCCCGTCTTCCACAATGTCCCCCTTCATCTCCGCTATGCCCCTCTTCCACAATGTCCCCCTTCATCTCCTCTATGCCCCTCTTCCACAATGTCCCCCTTCATCTCCGCTATGCCCGTCTTCCACAATGTCCCCCTTCATCTCCGCTATGCCCGTCTTCCACAATGTCCCCCTTCATCTCCGCTATGCCCGTCTTCCACAATGTCCCCCTTCATCTCCGCTATGCCCCTCTTACACAATGTCCCCCTTCATCTCCGCTATGCCCCTCTTCCACAATGTCCCCCTTCATCTCCGCTATGCCCGTCTTCCACAATGTCCCCCTTCATCTCCGCTATGCCCCTCTTCCACAATGTCCCCCTTCATCTCCTCTATGCCCCTCTTCCACAATGTCCCCCTTCATCTCCTCTATGCCCCTCTTCCACAATGTCCCCCTTCATCTCCGCTATGCCCCTCTTCCACAATGTCCCCCTTCATCTCCGCTATGCCCCTCTTCCACAATGTCCCCCTTCATCTCCGCTATGCCCGTCTTCCACAATGTCCCCCTTCATCTCCGCTATGCCCCTCTTCCACAATGTCCCCCTTCATCTCCTCTATGCCCCTCTTCCACAATGTCCCCCTTCATCTCCGCTATGCCCGTCTTCCACAATGTCCCCCTTCATCTCCGCTATGCCCGTCTTCCACAATGTCCCCCTTCATCTCCGCTATGCCCCTCTTCTACAATGTCCCCCTTCATCTCCGCTATGCCCGTCTTCCACAATGTCCCCCTTCATCTCCGCTATGCCCGTCTTCCACAATGTCCCCCTTCATCTCCGCTATGCCCCTCTTCCACAATGTCCCCCTTCATCTCCTCTATGCCCCTCTTCCACAATGTCCCCCTTCATCTCCGCTATGCCCGTCTTCCACAATGTCCCCCTTCATCTCCGCTATGCCCGTCTTCCACAATGTCCCCCTTCATCTCTGCTATGCCCCTCTTCCACAATGTCCCCCTTCATCTCCTCTATGCCCCTCTTCCACAATGTCCCCCTTCATCTCCGCAATGCCCCCTACCTCCAGTCCCTGGTGGTCCAGCGGAGCGTCTTCAGATCTGTGCCTCCTTCGGCACAGATCCCCGCCACCCGAACATGCCGGGCGAGCACATGGCGGTACTCGTACGAGTACCGCCATGTGCCGAGCAGAGCGATGCTCGAGCCGATCCGAGCATCGGCCGAGCATGCTCGCTCAACACTAATGGTAACGTACTGGTTCCACCGGCCTTACCAATACCGGGCAGGGAAGCCTGAGGAATACACAAGGAATAGGCTCTACCGACCCTGCCAATACCGGGTAAGGCAACCATGGAATGTCAACGTAACAGGTTCTACCGGCCTTACCAATACCGGGCAGGGCAGCCCAGAATGGATACCCAAGGATGGGCTCTACCAGCCCTGCCAGTACAGGGTAAGGCAACCTAAAGGTGGCAACGTGAAAGGTTCTACCAGCCTTACCAATACCAGGCAGGGCAGCCCAAGGAAGAAGACACCACAAAGACCAACGACTGTCAGATGACGATGACAGTAGGATGGTAAATAGAGTATACGGTTAAGCTGTCTTACCCAAGGAGAGGCTAGTGTCAGTACACATCTGAAACAAGTGCTGCTAGGACTGGACAGCACCTAGAAACCTGACTCCAAGTCAGGGAGTAAACCAGCGTCCGCACGCTGGGATCAACAACTGTACCTTGAGCCGCAAGGCAAATGGAGTAAACCAGCGTCCTCACGCTGGATCCAACAGACAGTAGAATGAGCCGCAAGGTCAATGGAGCAAACCAGTGTCCGCACGCTGGAACCAACTGACAGTATTGTGAGCGGCAAGGCTAATGGAATAAACCAGCGTCCGCACGCTGGGACCAGCAGACAGTATTGTGAGCCGTAAGGCTAATGGAGTAAACCAGCGTCCGCACGCTGGGACCAACAGACAGTATTGTGAGCCGTAAGGCTAATGGAGTAAACCAGCGTCCGCACCCTGGGACCAACAGACAGTATTGTGAGCCGCAAGGCTAATGGAGTAAACCAGCATCCGCACGCTGGGACCAACAGACAGTATTGTGAGCCGCAAGGCTAATGGAGTAAACCAGCGTCCGCACGCTGGGACCAACAGACAGTAATGAGAGCCGCAAGGCTAATGGAGTAAACCAGCGTCCGCACACTGGGACCAACAGACAGAATGTCGCTAGAGCGACAGGAGAGAAATATCGCCACAGGAACTAAACACAGGAAACAGCAGGAGCAGGCCGAGGCTCAACCGGGACAAGCACCGCTAGTCAGCTGGCAACCGGAACGACAGCAACCGGAACCGGACTGGAACTGACAAGCAGGCAGGAACACAGGAACAGGTAAACTCAGGAACTCAGGAACTCAGGAACTCAGGAACAGTCCCAATAGCTTCAGCAGACCGGCAAAGTGAATGCTGTCAGAGACACCATGAAAGAGCAACTAAAGGGTGTCCAGACTGAGTTTAAAAAGGCAACCAGAGGCGGGCTGACTGCAGACAGCCAATGGGAGCCCCCTGCAGGTGATAGACAGAGAACTGCAGCAATCACGGCCACCGTGATAGAGGCCTTTTGATAGCTGGTTCCTCCTGCTCCTCAGATGTGGATGTCTCCTCAGAACATTTTTGCAGCTCCAGTATGAATATCTCTTTGACCTTCCTGGCAGAGTCTGCAAAAAAAAATCGATCTTTATACCTGCAAAGAACACATAACAAATTAAACATGAATGTCATGATATAGGCTTATAAAATTAAGCAGCATCCTTCTCTTTCTTTAACATTAATTAACAATTACCTTGAATCGAGTGTGGTTGCGATGTGGTTTTGCTCTGTATTGGAGAAGCGCCTCTGCAAAGCACCAAGCAAAGTCTTCTTCATTGTTTTGATACCTTGGACCTCATCCACTAGTTTTGATAACAGTCTCTGTAGCACAGTGACCGCAGGAATTACATCTGAAGCAAAAGCATCTGAATAACTCACGTGACGAATCAGCTCTTCAAAGGGAGTCAAGATGTTTACCAGCTTCTCTATAAGATTCCACTGGATTGCAGTAATAGTGGCAGGGAGCTCATATTCAGACATATATACTCCATTGGCCCGTTTCTGCTCAAGCAGAGACTGCATCATGTAAAATGTGCTGTTCCAATGAGTCTGCGCGTCTTGTTGGAGTCTTTTAACTGGTTGACCAAGCTGTATTTGAACATCCTTTAGCTGAAAGTAAGCCAGGTTTGAATGTTTAAAGTGGCCAACTATTCTGTGCCTGACTCCCACAGCATCTACAATGCTGCACTGCGATAACAGACCATCAGAGAAAGCAAGCTGCAATGTATGTGCCACACATGATCTACTAGAAAGTCCAGCATCTTTCATGCCTTTTATCATGTTTTTGGCATTGTCACAGCCACAACATGATCAGAACTTTTGGAAATCACCCAAGTTGCAAACATTTCTTCAAGTATGCCTGCTATTGCTTGACCTGTGAGAGCCTTGAAAGTTCTTTGCGTGGAGCATGAATGAATGTAGAGTGAAATTATCATCTATCCACTGTGCCGTTAAGCCACTGCTCCAAATATCAGTGGTGATGCTAATCGCTTTGATGCCCTCTTGCAGCAAGCTGGCAATGTGCTTTTTAACTGCGTCATGTATCTGTGGTAAGACGACATCTGTCACATAGCGGTGACTGGTAATCTCATACTTTGGCGCCAAAAAATTAAGACGTCTACAAAAACCCATGTTATCAACTATTGACAGCGGTTGATCATCGAGAATAATGAATTGGGTAAGCACCTCAGTTATTGCTATAGGTCTCGGGTTGTCTCTTGACATTTTCTCTCGTCTAGCTAGTGTTTGCTCCAGCGTTGGCTGCCGAGTACTACTGCTAGTGATAGCAGCAAATTCTCCATGCTGACATTTGTGTTTCATTTTCAGATGTTTTATCAGATTACTGGTATTAAAAGAACTGACTTTTGAACCTCCTCTTGATATTTTTGCAGAACAAAGTTTGCAATCTGCCATGGGTGGGTTGTCCTCTCTAACTGTAAAGTACTTCCACACCGCTGACATTGCCTGTGTGTCTGAAACAGAAATATTATTTAATTAGAGAAGCGCAAGTATTCTGTTTATTAACCACATGCCCTCTCGACCCAATCCCATCTCAGCTCACCCAAGAACTCTCCCCTCTACTAACTCCAATCCTTACTCACTTATTCAACCTCTCTTTGTCAACCGGCACCTTCCCATCCTCTTTCAAACATGCACTAATCACTCCCATCCTAAAAAAACCCTCCCTGGACCCAAACTCACTGTCAAATTACTGGCCAATTTCCCTACTCCCGTTCGCCTCAAAGCTTCTCGAGCGCCTTGCATATAACCGGCTCACTAAATTCCTCTGCTCCCAGTCCCTGCTAGATCCCTTGGAAACCGGATTCCGCCCTCATCACTCCACTGAGACTGCACTCACTAAAGTGACCAATGACTTGCTCTCAGCCAAGTCAAAAGGCCACTACTCCCTACTCCTTCTCTTGGACCTGTCAGCCGCCTTTGACACAGTTGATCACCCACTCCTCCTCCAAGCCCTCCACTCCCTAGGTCTCTGCGACACTGCACTCTCCTGTTTTTCATCTTATCTCTGCAACCGCTCCTTCAGTGTTTCCTACTCCGGCTCCACTTCCCAACCCCTCCCACTGTCTGTTGGTGTGCCTCAAGGATCAGTACTGGGACCCTTGCTCTTCTCAATCTACACTGCTTCCCTTGGAAAACTAATAAACTCCTTTGGGTTTCACCATCATCTCTATGCTGATGACACCCAAATATATCTTTCCTCCCCAGACCTCTCCCCTTCCCTCCTGTCCCGAGTGTCTGACTGTCTGTCTGCTGTGTCTTCCTGGATGTCCTCCCATCAACTCAAACTTAACCTTGGCAAAACTGAACTAATTATCTTCCCTCCATCTACAACCAGCCTTATCTCAAATATTACCCTCACCGTTAACAACACTTCCATCACACCAACTCCTACAGCACGCTGCCTGGGGGTCACATTTGACTCTGCCCTATCCTTCATTCCTCACATCCAGTCAATCTCCAACTCATGCCACCTCCACCTCCGCAACATCTCTAGAATCCGACCCTTTCTCACAGAAGACACTACCAAAATTCTAATCCAAACACTCATCATTTCCCGTCTTGACTACTGTAACTCTTTACTAATTGCCCTGCCTCTGACCCGACTAACCCCACTACAGTCCATAATGAACTCTGCTGCAAGACTAATCTACCTCACTCATCGCTTCTCTAACATCACACCCCTCTGTCAGTCCCTACACTGGCTCCCATTAGCATACAGAGTAAAATTCAAAACTCTGGTGCTAACTTATAGAGCCCTCACTAACACTGCACCCCTATATTTCATCTCTCATTTCCAAATATACTCCCGCCCGCCATCTTCGCTCTGCACATGACCTTCTGCTCTCCACAGCTCTTATCACATCCTCCCACTCCCACCTACAGGACTTCTCCCGTGCTGCACCTGAGCTGTGGAATTCCCTCCCAAGCCCCATCAGACTCTCCCCCAGCCTTCAAATCTTCAGACACTCCCTGAAGACTCACCTCTTTAGGGAAGCCTATCACCTGCCTCCATAAACATCATCACCAAGATTCACCCCTTGCACGGACTACTGTACTCAATGGCACTTCTCACTCCCACCCACTGACTGGCAGTTCATGTGGCAGGAGGCACTTAAACGCAATAGCACTTACTCCTTCTGTGTCAAACCTACCTTCCTCTAGACTGTAAGCTCTCACGAGCAGGGCCCTCTGATCCTCCTGTTCTCCACATCTGATTGTACAATTTAATATCTCTGTATGTCTATTCCTAATTGTAAAGCTCTGCGGAATTAGTTGGCACTATATAAATAAAGAATAATAATAATAATTATTATTATTATTAAAAAAAAAAATACAGATTAAATGCTAGTATACTTAGATTGCAAGCACTTGAGGACATTCCTGTGCTTCCTGGTGACCAACACATACAAGACAGACAGGTAATTGCCCCAAGAGCTTGCACTCTAACACACATTAGCATTTTTCTCTGAGGACTCACAGCACCAGGCCTAGCTAAATTAATGTACCTGATAAGTTAGGCAGCAGGGCAGGTGGCACACTGGCAGGTTCATGCAGCACACTAGCAGGTTCAGGCTGGCAGCAGGACAGGTGGCACACTGGCAGTGGCAAGGTCAGGCAGCATATTAGGCTCAGGCTCGCAGCAGAGCAGTTCATACACTGGCAGCAGGATCAGGTGACTGACAACAACTATAAGAAGCAGGAGTGATTTGACTTGGTCACCTCTGCTTCTGATTGGCTTAGCGCAGTGCAGGCTCACATTATTGGCTGGTTGTCTGTGACACGGAACAGGAAGGAGAGGAGGGAGGCTGTGATCACCTCCCATGCGTTTGTAAGAGAGCAGCACCAAATGCAGGCCAGCAAAGACAGCGTGGGGGTGAGCGGGCGGCACTGCCAACAAACTGAAAGAGGTACCATGCGCGCAGGGTATGGGTTGGAACAGTTTGCACAAGTACACCGCTATCTGTATCAGTGCATCTGTAATGCCTATCAGCTTGTAAATAATTGTCCTAAAGCTTATGTCACTGTAGGTCTAGGCCTGCTAACAACAAAATGCATTTCATGCAAGATTAATAACCACCTGGAGGTTCCTAGACATCAAACAGTTTTAAGGTTTATGATGCTGCAAGTCACCTGCTAACAAATATTTCAAGGCTTATGTTGCCATTGGACTCTGCTAACAACTCATCATCAGTAGTATTTCAGTGGTGATTCTCACAGTCATATTAAGCATTGTTGGCAATTGCCAGGTTCTTGCAGGAATTTAATTGGCAATAGCAAGAATATGGAAATTTTTGTGGCGTTTTATGTTTGTTGGAATTTTTTTTAAAAACGAGAAAAATTTTGTTTTTTAAGAAAAAAAATGAAAAGAACACAAGACTTCCCCCCTATGTCTACTGCTAGTAATTTTTTTTTCTGTTTTAACCCTTTGAGTGCCAGAGGGATATGTAATGCATTGTGGAGCAATGCATTGGGTACTCCTCTGACACTCAAAGGGTTAAGAATATATTTTTCTCTGCTCTATACTAGTGTCTTTAAAAACACTCTTCTCCTTTACTCTGAATTCATGCGCATTCCCTTGATTTTGTTCTGTATAATGAGTGTGGCCATGTGCATTTTTTACATTTACATTTCTTTTTAGTTTGCATATTGAAATCATTTCTTTGAAACTCTAATGCTGCAGTAACAGCAGCATCTGCTGATATTTTAGCTTCCACTTGAAATCCATCATATTAAATTCCACCGATGTGAATATTTGTTGCTCCTCCGTAGGTTGTTCCAGGTTGGTTTCATCTAAAAGAAAATGTATTTATATTATAATGTATAATAACAAAATTATAAGTTATCAGCCTTAGAGGTACATATTAGTTTAATTTAATAAAATAAAATGTAGGTATAATTCTATAGTACTTTGTTAGTATCAGTTATTCCAGACAGCTGTATTGCCTCATTAATAATATTTTACACTATTAGAGATGAATATGAAATAAAAATAAATCACTTTTTGAATCATAAATTCCATAACAGTTTTAGTCTTATTTATCAAGCTAATTATTCATCAAGCCACTCAACTGCACGACATTGAAGGAACTAAAAATTCCCCGTAGTTTAAAGGGGAACTACCACCCCGCAATAACTTAAGCTTCAGTGATTGCTCATCTGGCGACTAGCTGCTTAGTAGCGCTAGTCACCAGAAATATTACCCGGTTCAGCAGATATCAGTGCACGGTGCAAAAGGGACTGACAGCGCAGGCGCACGGACGTCACTGTGAAGAGACGTCCGTGCTTCCTGCTCCTGTCACCATCGGTAAAACGCCGATATCTGCTGAACCGGGTAATATTTCTGGTGACTAGCGCTACTAAGCAGCTAGTCGCCAGATGAGCAATCACTGAAGCTTAAGTTATTGTGGGGTGATAGTTCCCCTTTAAATGGAGTTTTAAACCCCTCAAATGCTAGAGAGGTCACCAGTGCATTGAAAGAATACATTGGAGACTTCGGTATCATTCTAGGGGATAAAAGCCCCATTTACATTTTCAAATATTACAATGTCAACCCTATGATGCAGTTGGTTTGCCCAGAAATGCTCCTCTTTAGCTTATTTAATAATAATAATAGTCCTTTATGATACATATAGAACATTTTATTGATAAACACCTGCTTCGTCAAAAGCATCTGAGATTGTACACATATATTTCACCAAGGTAGTGTTTTTCAACAATATTCCTCACAGGATACACCATCAGGTTGGATTATTAATATAGTTCTTAATCACAGGTGAGTAATCAGTGGCTCTATTATTGTGACTGAATTGCCTGATCATAAAGGGAGATAACTAGAAAATCTAACCTGTTATGTGCCCCAATGACTGGAGCTGAGAATGATTGCATTATGGGATCATTCTGTTTGAGATGCTTCTTTAAATATAGTAACACTAGAATTGGAAAGCACATTCCAAAAATAAAATAACAGTATGAAACTATTTATTTTGCTCTAATGAAATTTTGATATTGTGCCTTGCTTTGGAACTAAGTTTGCTTCCTGGTTCACTCTCCATCACTCGTGATCTCTCTCTCCCTTCAAGACCTGTGACCAGAACATGTTGTTTCTCCAAATACAATACTTTAATGTGTTCACTAAACATTCTCTGTTTTATACGGCTCTTTAATATGCACACTAATGTTCCCAAATAAGTCTATATGATATGAATTTGCTTATGAACTACATTTTTATGCATGACACACAAAATATGAAAGTAAGTAATGGAGTTTTCAATTTCTGACATTGGAGATGCTTGCTTGATGTGTATATGTTCACAATAATGGGAAAACATAATGCTTGACGAATTTTGGACTTTGTGTTAATTCAAAGAAGATTTTCAAATTTAAAAAACAAGGGAGGAGATTCACTAAGCAGTGATAAAGCGGTGAAAAATTGGAGATGACATCTCCAGTTTATCACTTCTCCAGTTCCTATGTTATTTTACAGAGCCTATTCACTAAGGTCTTCAAAGTTGGCAAAATCTTGTTGCATTGGTTCTATAGAATAACATAGGAACTGGAGAAGTGATAACTAGAGAAGTCATCTCCACTTTATCACCACTTAGTGAATCAACTTCAATGTTTTTTAAACCCCTTGTGCATTTGTTTAACCCTTTGAATGCCAGAGGGGTACGTAACGCATTGTAAAGCAATGCGTTGCGTACCCCACTGGCACTCAAAGGGTTAAAAATTGTTGGAGTCAGTAATTCATAAGGGGTGTAATAAATTACTTTGAGTAAAAACAATATGAAATTGGTAGCAAAGTTAATGTAATAATAAAAAAAATTACATTTCACTGTCTTTAAAACCTTGTTTACAAATAAGGAGTTAAAAAACACATTTAAGAAATATGACTTATATGTTCCCTTTGGAGCAGTCTCTGTGCCACAGAATTGCTATGCTTGTTATATGTTTACATATGCTCTAGTGTTTTTCTCTTCTATCATCCAAGAGGTTAAATAAACTTATTCTTATAATGTTCTTGCGTGTCACAAAAAGGAAACACATTTTTTTTCCAACCCTCATTGCTTGCTTGCATTGCGAGTCGCAAACCAGATACCAAATATCCTAATGATCAGGGTTTTCATTAAAAATATATATACAGGTTCCTGGGGAGCTCAAAATGGCATTTTCAATAGCATTCAAATAGTTACGTATGTGTGTATTAAAGGAGAGCTGCAAGAACTATATCTTGGGTACATATACAACAAAATAAGTCTACTCATCAAATCCTGACATTTCCCAATTAATAACCTGTGACTTACTATAGATAACAAACAACCAGAATGGTATATTCTTCAGTAACAGTTCAATTTTGCTGTTAATGCATTGTTTTTATATTTATTAAACATGACTACATTTATAAGCAGACTTAGTTCATTTTAGTTACAACGGGAGGTGTATCTCCAAGCAGGGCGGACAGTTGTTCCCTGCATGCTTAGAATACCGGTTCTGTGAATAATAGGCCTGTGGGTTATATATATAATATATATTTATCATTTACTATTACTAAAGAATATACCATTCCATCGGTTTGCACCCCTTCTGGTTGTTTGTTTTCTTTTTGTTTGAGGATTACGCGTTTGGGGTCCTTTCACGTGTGTCAGTGGGCTGCATTCTAAAACCATTGTATGGAGTGACTGAGTGAAGGCAGTCTTGAGACCTTCACCTGTCCAGTGGACCACTCGTAGTGGTCTTTTATATTGTGTGTACGCTGGTGTATTCGGTGGTGGACATCAATTTATGAACTTATTACACTAGGAAGCACCCCTCTTTTTGTTTTTGGCTTACTATAAATAACAGTCGAGTTTAGTTACATGTTTCTGGCCACAACCACAATAAGCTTGCCTTCCACATCAATGCACCCCATATTTAGGCAAGTCGGTATCTTCCTCAAATCTAAGTGATGATTATGCATTTAGTATATTGCAATTAAATTAGTGATATCACCTTACCCCTACTGTGAGAAAAAACCCTTGTACGGGGAAGAAAGTAGGTAGTTAAAATTACCTTTCCTAATTAATGCTACCACCTGACTAAACAGAAAGCTACCACCCAAGAGGGGAAGAGCCCAAACCTCACAAAATACATACCAAAATATAATATACAAGTTCCTGGGAGCTCAAAATAGCATTCCCATTGTTAGAATAAGACATTTAGGACTGGCTTTAATTACATTCAAATTGTCTTCACTAAAGGCAAACTGTGCCATTGCTAGCACATCAAGGATTATGCAAATCAAATCATTAATATGTATACATGTAGTATTTTACCGTATTTCCATGAATACATTAGCTGAACAATACAAACTATAAGGAAATTGTTGGATCACCTGCTACACTACTGGGGATCATCAAGTGATATTATCAATAATATAATTATACACCCAAGAAAATATATGAGTTGAAGCTACATAAGATTAACCACTTCACTGCTAAGCTACTTCATCCCCCAATATTAAGCATGTTTTCATACTTTTTAGGTGTCTTTCTGTGAACAGCCCACACTTGATGTTGTATAATGTTTTTTCAACAGATTTTGGGCTCGATTCAAATGTTGGCGTTAAAACCAGCGTGAAGTAAAAAACTGCCTTCGCAAGTTAAACAAGACTGAATAATGTGAGATTCAAATCTTCCTTACCCAGAAAAGTTAACGCTCGACGGCCTACAAAACACACGTTAACCTTAAACCTGCATCGCATAGAAAATCTTACCTAAAACACACACGATAAAAATGTTACCTAGCACCACAGCCAATCACAGCACTCCATAGTAGAAAGTTCAGTCAGAAAATCCAAAATCCATGTCAACAGTTCTGAACAGCTTTCTCTGTGCTTCCCTACCCAACCAGTAGAGGAACACAGAGATGGCTTTCAGCACCATGGTCAGCAGTGAATGCCATAGGGATGTACATTGCTCACCCCTGTGGCATTCGAAGGTTTAAACAGAAACAGTACACCAAGCACTACACAATGCCCCCCCCTCAACACCCGCCCCTTTAGTATGTTGACATATATTGCATATATTCGACATACTAACTCCATCCCATATTCACCTTATTGACTCATATAGTAGTGGAACCTGTCTTTTATTTGACAATTAACCCTTTGAGTACCAGAGAGGTAGGAAAGCATTGCTTAGCATGTTTCCTACCCCTCTGGTACCCAAAGGGTTAATAGGCAAGGTATGGACTACATACCTTGCCTGTATATATATGTGTGTGTGTGTGTTTTAAACTTTTCTTTATTAAAAGACTATTATTAAACATAGTTTAAATTAGATCTCATTCATTTTTAATGCCCTACCTCCTGTGTCCCATTGCTATTAGTACTTTTGCTCCACTCTCCTTCAAACAGAGAGTGGAGCAAAAGTACTAATAGCAATGGGACACAGGAGTTAGAACATTATAAATGGATGTGATCTAAGTTAACCCTTTGAGTGCCAGAGTGGTACGCAATGCAATGCGTTGCATACCACTCTGGCACTCAAAGGGTTAAAATACAATTGAGGGAGCAGGCTGCACTCTGACTGTAGCGCTTCCCTCATCTTAATTCATGAAAGTGCCATTGCTGCGGGTGGCTGTGAAGCCCGCAGCATAAAAAAGGCTGGGGACAAGAGAGGCATTGGAGGAAGCGGGTGGAGGGGAGAGAGACATCGGAGGAAGCGGGTGGCAAGCTTGTATTTGCTGCCCCCTTCCTCCAATACCTCTCTCCCCTCCTCACTTGTCGACATGGACTCGCACACTGAAAGACTTCTTGAATGCAGGGCATTGAAATTTAACTCACGTTAGCCCTAACTCCAACATTTGAATGGCTTTTGGCGTCGCTTGTACATTATCCTCTATGGGTGAGATCTTGCTGTTCTGGCAACGGGCAACGTGTGTTTCAAAACTGGTGTCGCTTCTTACTACTGGAACATTTGCATTGCTCAGTTGACGTTAAAACCAGCGTCGCCAGTTTTTTCTGCCGACGCCAACATTTGAATCGAGCCCTTTGCTCTTCCAAAAGATATCATTAGTTTGTGGATATCCTCTTAAATTTTAGAGAAATTTTATCCAGAATGCAAAAAAAAATATTTTTAATTTTAATTCCAATGAAGGGAAAGACAAACAACCATTCATTGGTAGGAGCACTAAGGTTCATTATTATGGCAAATTGTATCTGGAGAAGTGAAGAGATTCCTTCACCATGGAAAATGCACCAAACTTTGCTATATGTACTAAGAATTAGGTATGCAAGGAGAGGAGGAAAGACAGTGATCATTGCTGGTGTAAAGGTGTCGATGGAGAGTAGTAAGGATGCAGAGAGACATCTGCACCAAGAACAGCAGCAGCCCTCACTTAAATGGATAGTAATGTTTCACAAAAACAGAAGTTCCAATTAATCTTCATAGTATTTGAGCCATAGAGAGTGTTATTTCAATTCTGTCAGAGTTGTAGTTCAAGAGTAATTGAATGATAAAGTATCCCCCTCCCAACCCTTTTACCTAGTGTAAGCCTCCTCTACTTAGATGTGGAATCTGGTCCATAGACCAGACAGCTCACAGCAAGGAACAATCTTCTTACTGTGAGAACAATGAAAACCCTGCCCCCCTTGACAGGTTTTTCATCTTTCTCCCTTAATTGAAGATTGTTCCTCTCTGCAATCTACTGGACACACCCTGCTGCTCTGAGCTGAGCAGTGTTATATCAGTAAAAGAGGAGGGAGGGGATTACTTTATAATGCAATTACTCTTGAATTACAACTCTGACAGAATTGAAATAACACTCTCCAAGGCCCAAATTCTATGATGATTAATTAGAGCAGCTTTTATTGTGAAACATTACTATCCCTTTAACCCTTTGTAGTGGGGTAGGCAACATATTGCAGAACATTGTATTGCTCACTCATGTGGCAACCAAAGGGTTAAAGTGCTTCCTGTCTGCTTTTAACTAAGCAGCTGCTCACAAAAACGACATATTCATAGTTACATAGCCATTTAGGTTGAAAGAAAAAGACTTGCATCCATCAAATTAAACATTTTTTCTATTCATGCTTAATGTTGTTGATCCAAAAGAAGAAAAAAAAAACCTCAATACAGCAATTCCATTGGTATAAAATATGTAATGCATAGGGAGAGTGCAGAAGGAAAAGGAGATCGAAATGTAGCAGTCAAAAATAAATAATAAAATACAATTTATTGAAAAAGCAATCATAGCTTTTGCTTTAGGTTTTTGCCTAATTTGGGGACTTACAGTACCCCCTCATTCCTTTCTGCTCTCCATGCCTTATTCACTTGAGTTAAAGTAGTGTTGTGAGTTTCTTTTTTTCTTTGCTTTTGCAAATGTTTTCTAGTTCTCATTCTAGCAGCTTTTTCATCATATTTAATTTAATTTCACTGATATAAATGATATAGAATGAAATGCACTTAAAGAGATAGTAATGTTTCATAATAAAATCAGATCTAATTAATCTTCATAGTATTTGGGCCTTGGAGAGTATCCAAGTATCCCCCTCCCACCCCTTCTACTGATGTAACACTGCTCAGCTTAGAGCTGCAGGGAGTGTCCAGGTAGATTGCAAAGAGGGACAATCTTCAATTAAGATAAGGGAAAAAAATGAAAAACCTGTCAATGGGGGCAATGTTTTAATTGTTCTCACAGTAAGAATTTTTACCCTTTCTGTGAGCTGTCTGGTCTGTGGACCAGATTCCACATCTGAAGAGTGGGGGCTTACACTAGGTAAAAGGGGCGGGAGGGGGAAACGTTATCATTAAATTACTCTTGAACTACAATGCTCACAGTGATGAAATAACACTCTCTATGACTCAAATGCTATGGAGATTAATTGGAGCTGCTGTTTTTGTGAAACATTACTATCACTTTAAAGCTCAAACAATTGTTAGCATTTTCAAAGAGGTTCTTAAAGGCACAATATGTGGCCTTCTGTTTGGCTTGCATTGCCTATGTCTATTTGTAATCAAGGTAATACACAGGTCCATGTGGTTTGTAGAGGTGGGTGGGAAAGACTTATAAAAGAGGTCTGATGGAGCTCTTGTTCACTTGGGTTTCCACCCACTAACTGCAAGCTAGTCCTGGTTGAAAGCAGGTTAGTCTTATCATGAAGATTTTAGATATTTTATTTTTCTGTATTTTAACTAGGTACCTTTAAATCCAGCATGTTTCCTCACAAGAATTCCTCAGGGTAATTTTAAACTTAAATAGGGATGGTAATATGTTTTAGATAGGACTTGGCAAGGTGAGAAAGCTGAAACATAATTTGTCCAAACTATGTAACAAAACCTGATTTTTTAAAAATGTATCAATGCAGTGGTATAATATTTTCTTTATACAGGGTTGACATTTGGGTAACCTGTATGGAGAAGCACAGGGCTTTTTTTGTCATAGTTAATAGAATATTTTACTTTATATGTTTGAATGGTGGAGTAAAACATTGGCATGGTTATAATATATGCATATACAAACAGATGCATATAAAATTATACAAATGTAATAACATACGTTTTATAAAGGATATAAGAGCAATATCTCATTGCTGTATTGAAGTAATATCGTGTATAGAGATATTTATGTAGAAACCGCTTGTCATATTGTCACATAAATGCTCCAAATTTTTAAGATAGACACTACAGATATAATGTCTAAAATATAAATAACTGTTGTCTGTTTGTTGTACAATATTAACTGAGTGTTGTTTTTCTATGTTTTAGACTTTTTTAACCATTTGAGTGCCAGAGAGGTAGTCAATGTCTTGTGTCCATTCTTCTTGATAGTACCTTTGTGAAACCCATGCAGACCACTGGCTTATTGATCAGTAGTTTTTTAGATACGCCTTATCACCTTTTTTGTGCAGTAGGATGACTTCTGCATGTTTTCATGTTTCAGGCCCTCTGCCAAGTAGTAGACATTTTTAAAATAGTCTAGCTAGAGCTTTGAATAAGGGTTGACTATGGGCTTTCAACATTTCAATAGTAACTTTATCAGGTCCAGCTGTTTTGCTATTTTTCATTGATTTTATCGCAACTTCTACTTCTTCTACCAAAACTTGTGGCACAGCTTCAGCCTCTAGCACTTTATTCAGTTGTTGGCCTTCATCCTTTAAAGGTTTGAATAAAATTATTCTACTTGTTTTAGTATTTGTTGTTGAGATGCTGATGTTGTACGATCTTCAAGCTTTTATGCATCCATTCTGTCTCATATGAGTGGCCATCTTTTGTTTTGCTTTCTTTAGCCCTTGATTTTCTTCTAGTGTCCTTTTGATGAGCTCAACATTGAACATGCATGTTTTTCTTCTTTAATGTGCTTCCTTATGGTCTTGCACATTCCTACATACTGTACCCTGTTTCTAATGTTACAGTTTTGCTGTCACAGCTTACCTTGTTTCCAGCACCGCCACTTCAGCGACACTTGGCATCTTTCCATGCGTCATCTGCAGGAGCGAGGCTTCAGAGTAAAGCAGGCCTCTGTTTTATGTCATGCTTCCTGTAGTATCCTCCTACCTACTTCCTTCCTCTGAGCCTGCTCCTCCTACCTACTTCCTGAGGAGGGGCTTAAAGGGCAGTCTGAGTCCTGACTCAGTTGCCCTTGCGTTGTTGCTCCACCTCGGCTTCCAAGCAACTAATGTCCATCCAGCAGGGTACAAGGACGGTTTCGAATTATTCCATAGAGTTTCGTACCTTGGCAGCCGAGGTTGGTTGGAATAATGTGACTTTAGTGGCTGATTTTACTAATGGGCTTTCGGATACAGTTAAAGATGAGATTGAAGCCTGGGACCTCCCCAGTGATTTAGAGGAACTGGTCTCATATTGCATATTGCATATTGATTGACTCCCGTGCCCATGAGAGACCTTCCTTCAGGGAGCGCCTGCAGAGGCATCCCATCCGAACTTAGGTGGCGTCTCAGCATCCCTGGCTATCCAGAAGGATAAACCTCTAGTCTCAGTTGGGCTCTCTTGGGGAGAGTGTTCCATTATTACATAGGCACTTATTGACTCTGGTGCAGTGGGCCTCTTTATCGACAGTGCCTTCACCCAGAAGCACTCCATTCCATTGTAGCTTTGTACTAGTTCACTTGCCACTGAGGCAATTGATGGCAGACCCCTACAGCCTCTGCAGGTCACCCACAAAACCGTTCCTTTGTCTGTGGTTGTAGTAGCTCTCCATCACGAAACCTTACAATTCCAGGTGATCCATTCTCATCACTATCCTGTGGGTTATACATGGTTGCACAAACACAATCCCACATTCGATTGGGTAAGGGCCGAAGTCATGGCATGGTCACCTAACTGTTCCAAGACATGCCTAGCAAAAGTGGTGAAGGTGCTAACCACATCCTCGGTCTTTTTGCTGCTTGAAGAGTACCAAGAGTTTCAGGATGTATTTGATAAAGGCTGGGCTGGTGAGCTCCCACTTCACCGCCCATATGATTGTACCATCGAGCTGCAACCGGACGCTATACTTCATCGAGGTTGAGTCTACCCTCTTTCTGTCGCGGAGCATAAGGTCATGGAGGAGTATGTTGCGGATACGCTGTCCCGAGGGTTCATCCGCAAATCCTACTCTCCCACTGGGATTCTTCTTTGTGAAGAAAAAGAGTGGAGAACTGAGACCCTGTATCGATTACAGAGGGCTAAACCGTATCACGGTCAAAAACGCATTCCCTATTCCACTTACTACTGAGTTATTCGATCTATTAAAAGGGTCCAAGGTGTTCACCAAGCTCAACCTGCGAGGGGCGTACTATTTGGTACGGCTGAAGGAGGGACATGAATGGAAAACCTTGTTTAACACAAGGAGCGGGCATTATGAATACCTCATAATGCCCTTCAGTCTCTGCAATACTCCCACGGTTTTCCAGGAAATCTTAAATAACATCCTCCGGGACATACTCCAACAATACGTGGTGGTATATTTAGACGACATTCTGATCCATTGTGCCTCCGTGGAAAGCCACCACTCAGATGCAGCCCGAGTTCTGCAAAAATTAAGAGATAATAATCTATTTTGCAAATTAGAAAAATGTGAGTTCCACCTTAAACAGGTCACTTTCTTGGGGTACGTAATCTCAGAGGTCGGTTTCACTATGGTCCCTGAGAAACTCTTAGCTATTCTTGAGTAGCCTCGACCTGTAGGTCTCTGCTCCCTTCAACCCTTCCTCAGGTTGGCTTTGAGTTGGCCAAAGGTGCGCTCTATGGCATTCCTGGTTCTGACATGTGCCTCACTGTAGTGCTCCTGAGCAAGTGTGTGGGGATTGGCGATTGGTGTGTGCAGCCAGTACTTGCACCCATAGCCGGCATCACCTGGGGATGATGAGTGACATGGTGTTACAAGAATCACATGTTATGTGGATGATCTAGTCATGGGGGAAATTCACTAAGCAGTGATGAAGAGGTGATGTAGTTGAGATGACTTCTCCAGTTTATCACTTCTCCAATTCCCATGTTAGTCTATTGAGTCTATGCACTGAGATCTCCAAAGTTGAAGGAATCTGAGTACATAGGCTCCATGGCATAAGATAGGAAGTGGAGAAGTGATAAACTGATGGAGTCATCTTCACTTTATCACCTCTTTATCACCACTTCATCACCTCTTAGTGAATCTCCCCCCATTGTGTGTCATGAACATACTGAGCTGTGTGTGTACATGCGTTGTGTGAGTGCAGCTGTGGATGCGGTGGTATGTTTTCTTCGTTGACCCACCCAAAAGCCATCCTCCTGTATGTGTCCCATTTTCAATGTCCCTGTGTACAGAGGAGTTGGTGAGGATATATGAGTCGTGGAAACTCCCAGGATATTTTGCACAGACGTTGGATATCTTCATGCTGGCATCACAGATAATCTGAGCATTTATAGAGTGGAAAGTCTCTCGGTTCATGTACAGATGTGCCTCTTGTGCTAGAGCTCTTATTAGCACATGTGTGCAATCTATGGCATCCATGACCCTGGGCATTCCTCCCCTAGTGTAGAAGGCCTGTTTGATCTATGCCCACTCCATGTCAGTTGTGGAGAAGTGGACGTAGGTACAGGCCTTCCTCTTGAGTGCTGTCATCATCTGAGCCAGTGCCCTTGAGCAGATGGACTGGGACATGCCAGACACGTATCCTTCTGTGGATTGGAACAATCCACTTGCCAAGAAATGGATGGCACACATTAGCTTCTGCAATTCAGATAGGTCACAGTTTGCAATGTAAACATAGTAACATAGTAACTTAGTAGATAAGGCTGAAAAAAGACATGCATCCATCAAGGCTAGCCTATGTCAAAAACACCCCTGTTGATCCAGAGGAAGGCAAAAAAAAGCCCCCTAGAGCCATTTCCAATCTAGTCCCAAGTGCGTGTGTGTGTGGGGGGAATTATCACGGTGCCCGTGCTATTGCTGGCAATATTCTATCAGTTTTACGTCCTGCTGCCTTTTATTGGTTGATGTGGCTGGCCCCTCCCAGTATTTGTCCTTAAATACTGGGCCTTATCACTACTCCAGTGCCCTTTCGTGGTGTTTCCTTTGCCATCGTGTGATCTCTGTGTATGACCCGGACTGCCTGACTACTCTGCTATCTACGTTCCTGCTCTGTGTACCGATCCGGATTGGCTGACGTTCCTGCTCTGTGTACCGACTCTGCCCGGCTGACGTTCCTGCTCTGTGTACCGACCCGGCCTGACTGACGTTCCCGCTCTGTGTACCGACTCGGATTGGCTGACGTTCCTGCTCTGTGTACCGACCCGGGCCAGCTGACGTTCCTGCTCTGTGTACCGACTCGGATTGGCTGAAGTTCCTGCTCTGTGTATCAAACCGGTTTGGGCGAACATTGTCCGTGTATCAAGGCCTGCCTGCGGTCCCATCTGGTAAACGGTGTGGGGCTGTCACTCTGTGTCCTCTCTGTCCTCGGACAGAGCCTCTGTTGGCTCGTTGCCACTCCGGCAGTCTAGCCACGGTATACCTGTCACTTGCTGTGTCCCGTGGGCAACACTCCGGTGTGATAGATCCATCTGGTTGCACCACGGTACACTTGACCTTTTACTGGTTCATGCTGAGGTTGGTCTTACTCTGGGTGCCTCAGGCTGCTCTCACTATCTGGCAGTCGACATTAGGTCTGAGCGTTCGTTAACCCCCTCGGGGAAGGTTCCATTTTTCACCGGATTTCAGTCATTGCAGTTTCCATTGGGTGTTCCTCTGGGCATACAGTTGCAGTCCTCGTTACTGCTACGGTAGTCCACAGCTTGTCCTGGACCTCCTTTACTCCTGTGGCATTACTCGCTATTCCGTCACTCTCTGCAGAGTGAGAGTCTTGAGGGCCTCGTGCTATTAGGGCCTGTCAGCCTTCCTGGCCTAATAGTAACCATTTCACTGCTGTCTCGTTTGAGCATCACACGAACTTTACCTGACCTGTGTCAGTATATTATTGCTGCTGATCTATACATACACTGGACCCGTGTGGGTATTGATTGCTGTAACCTGTCCTGTGTCAGTACTATATTGTGTACATATATTACTGGACCCGCAAGGGTTATTATTATTCTGTGTTTATTCAATAAAACTGTGTTTTATCTAACCTACTGTGTCTGAGTGTCAAATAAAACCGTTACAGAATTATTCCTTCCTGACTCCAATTGGTAGTCAAATAGTTCCCTGGATCAATATCCTATTTGCTTTGAAGCCATCTGTCATGATTGTCAATATTGTTCTGTGCTAGATAGGCATCCATTGCTTTTTTGAATGCAGTTGCATTATCTGCAAGCACAACATCCCGAGGCAAAGAATTCCATAGCCTTACCGCCCTTACTGTAAAGAATCTCTGCCTTTGTTTTAGTCAAAAGCGCCTTTCCTCTAGTCTTAATGGATGACCACTTGTTCTTAGCTCAGCTCTTTGCATAAATAATTCATTGGATAGCTCTTTGTATTGACCTTGAATGTATTTTTAAATGGTAATCATATCACCCCTTAGACGTCTCTTATCTAATGTAAACAAACCCAGTTTGGCTATTCTCTCTTTGTAACTCAGATCCTCCAATCCCTTTATCAGTTTTGTTACACATCTATGCACCTTTTCCAGTTCAGTAATGTCTTTTTTTAGAACAGGTGCCCAAAATTGTACTCCATATTCTAGATGAGGCCTAATCAAGGATTTATACAGAGGTAGGATAATATTAGCATCCCTTGCTTCTACACCTCTTTTCATGCAGGCTAGTACTCTATTTGCTCTTGCAGCAGCTGAGTGACTCTGCACACTGCTGTGAAGTCTATTGTCTATCAGTATGCCTAAATCTTTCTCTAATGAGGATTTCCCAAGTTGTTTCCCATTTAGAGTATATGTAGCAAGTTTGTTTCTACAGCCCAAATGCATAACCTTACATTTATCTACATTAAATGACATCTGCCACTTTTCTGCCCATTCACTTAGCTTATCTAAATCCTTCTGTAGGGAAAAAACATCCAGCTCTGTATGTATTTCCTTACATAGTTTAGTGTCATCAGCAAAGATTGAGATGCTACTTTCAATTCCCACTTCTAGATCATTAATAAACAAATTAAAAAACATTGGTCCCAGGACTGAACCCTGTGGCACCCCACTTACAACATTAGACCAATTTGAAGAAGTTCCATTTACAATAACTCTCTGCCATCTATCATTTAACCAGTTCTCAATCCATGTACAGATAACACCGCCCAAACAGTAACCTGTTGTGAAGCACTGTATCAAAGGCTTTTGCAATATCCAGGTATACTACATCAGCAGCAATTCCCCTGTCCAAATTACTACTCACTCTTTCATAAAATGCAAGTAAATTAGTCTGACATGATCTGTTCTTCATGAAACTATGCTGATTCCTACTAATGATATTGTTTGTCTTCACATAGTTCTGAAAACTGTCGGTTAATAACCCTTTTAGCATCTTACCCACTATGGAAGTCAAGCTCACAGGTCTATAATTTCCTGGCTTGGATCTTGCTCCCTTTTTAAACAATGGAACTACATCAGCTTTCCTCCAATCACAGGGCACTATGTCTGATGAAAGTGAATCAATAAATATTAAGTATAATGGTTTTGCTATTACTGAACTAAGTTCCTTAAGTACCCTTGGGTGTATACCGTCCGGTCCAGGCGCTTTCTTCACTATAACCCTTTCTAGTCTCTTTTGGACCTTGTCCTCAGTAAGCCATGTAGATGTTGGAGGAAATTCCGTGGTTTTGTCTGTTTGCCCATAGCTTGTCATTGCTGCTTCCTTTGTATATACTGAAGCAAAGAACGTATTTAGGGTGTCAGCCATAGCGTTATCCTCGCTAATCAATTCATCTGTCTCGGTCCTAAGAGAACCAATATCAACCTTAACTTTTTTGTTATTAATATACTTATAGAATTGTTTAGGGTTTTTCTTGCAATGGTTCTCTCATTTTCTATTTTAGCTAGCTTAATTGCTTGTTTGCAGATTTTATTACATTCTTTATATTTTTTAAATGATGCATCTGACCCGTTTGACGTAAACACTTTAAAAGCCTTTTTTTTATTTCTCTCCCATTATAATTACCTTTGCTGACCTAGCAGCCTTTTCCATTATTAGTAAAAGCTGGGCTTCCTCCAGCTCCCCAACATTAGGTGGCTTGTAGCAAATCCCCATCAATATCTTTTTATTATGTGTGCCCCCAGTGTATATTTCAACCCACAAAGCTTCAAACTTTTCATTGGACCCTTCATTTATATCTTCCCTTAAACTAGGTTTTAAGGCCCACTTTACATATAGGAATACCCCTCCTCCCCTTTTATTAACCCTGTCCCTCCTGAAAAGTGAATAACCCACTAGATTGACTGCCAAGTCATATGTATCATCTAACCAGGTTTCAGACACTCTAATCAGATCATACTGCTCATGTACTGCAGTCATTTCTAGTTCCCCCATCTTACCAGCCAGACTGCGAGCATTTGCATGCATACATTTTATCTTTTTGCCATTCCTAAAGATTTTGTTCTTTGTCAAATGTATTTGTCTTTTATCAGGCTGTAACAATGGCAACTCCCTATTAGATGAACTAGCCCATTCCCCCTCTCCACCCCCATGACCCTTCTCTAATCCCATTTCCTCAATTATACTACCTTCCCCAACTTGTGTTGCAGCTCCCTCTCCCCCCTTTCTAGTTTAAAGTCTCCTCCAGCCCTCTAACCATCCTATCGCCCAGCACAGTGGCCCCCCTTCCACTAAGGTGCAATCCATCACTACTATAAAGGTTGCGCCTAAGGGAAAAGACTGACCAGTGCTCTAGAAACCCAAACCCCTCCTGCTTACACCAAGTCTTTATCCACGCATTTAACTCCCTAATCTCCCATTGCCTTTCTAATGTAGCGCATGGCACAGGTAGTATTTCAGAAAATACTACATTAGAGGTCCTCTGCTTAAGCTTATATCCTAGGTCCCTGAAATCCTTCTTAACGGATCTCCATTTTCCACTGACTTTGTCATTAGTACCAACATGTACCATGACAGCCGGGTCATGCCCAACCCCTCCCAACAATTTATCAACTTGTTCAGCCACATGTCAAACCCGAGCTCCCGGGAGACAGCAAACTGTACGACTGTGGCGATCTTGGCGACAGATTACCCTGTCTTCCTAATAATAGAATCCCCTACCACCACCATCTGTCTAGGTCTGCCTGAGTCCCGGATCCCATCCGTGCTAGAGGGGCTGTTCACCCAGCTGTTAGAGAGAACAGTCCTCTCCAGCAAAGACATTCCTGTGTCAGCATCCCCAAGATCATTACTCAATGTAGTAAATCTGTTAGGATTAGTAAACACAGTAGTGTCCTCCCTATTCCTCTGTCCACCCCCCTTGCTATGTCTAACTGTAACCCATCTGGCTACCTGCTCTGTCTTTGTACAGTCTCCACCCCCAGAACTACCTACCACTGCTTCCTGTTGCTCAGTCAGCAGACCCCTCTCAAGATTTGCCATCTCCCTCCAGATCTCTAATACAAGCTTCCAGAGAGACCACTTGCTCACATCTGTCACAGAGGTATGCACCCTGGAACGGTTCTTCCAGGTGTGCAAACATATGACAGTTTGTTCACTCAGTTAAATGGACAATCATGCTACCACTCATATGTGCCAGTTACCACAAGCTAAAAAGGCAGGCAAAAAATAGCTGCACAAAAAGATTGATAAATGTGTTCCCCTGTGTAATCCCCTGTATTTGAATTCCCCTATTTTAAATTCCCCCACTTACCACACTTTTGCACTTACAAACTGAGGCAAGAGTCACACGTTCAAGTATGTATCTGCTATATAAGCCAGGAATACACCAGTTACAATCACAGCAATTAGTCACTCCTACCACACCAGACTTCAATTATTGTCTTGTCTCACAGCAAAGAGAGGGAAAACAAAACCCAAAGAGATTTGTTTTTTAACCTCTCCCTTACCACACTTCACCACACACAATATACTTAGTCTATTTTTCCAGCAAGTATCCAAACTCAGTCTTTCAGGGCACATGTCTTTGATCAACTAATTCATCATCCTAGATGACCTCATATAGGTGTATAATGCTTTCTGATGTCCATCTGTAGCGGCCCCTGACTTCAACATCTGTCATACCCAGGAGTGTGACCCTCTTGCCGTATATCCTGGCCCTTGGAAGTTGTCTCCCATCCCTCTGCTACTCCGCTGGTCCCTGTGGCAGTTGGGGAGTGTCCTGTTGTAGTAGCTGGGGTGCTGCTGGCAGTTGCTGTCCTCCAGGTGGGGATGGTCTTCTACATGGCTCTTCAGCCGGAGCATCAACACTTGCAACAGGTAAAGGCTGTTGAACAGGAGTGCTTGGGAGAGGATGGTGAGCCCTAGCCCTCTCACGCCTTTGCCTCCACTGTCTTCTCAGGTATAAGTATGTGAACATACTGGTGTTGATCTGTCTCTCTGTTTGTCTCTCTCTCTCACACTATATCTGGGGAGGGTGAACTGTCCATTTAAACAGCAGTAAGGTGTCCATGAGCAGTCATGTGGTTGTAATTGACCAATGGTAAGGTGTGTGTTATCCAGGTAATTGTTTGCTGGTGTGTCTGTGGTTGGTAGTGTGATTAGTTGTAATTGGTATGTACCTGTCAGGTGTGTGTTTTGTCTCCATTGGCTGCTGAGGTTGCATAGGTGAGCTTGATTGTTTTAGAGTGATGGTGTGCATGTCTGTGCTTTGTTTGTATGGTCTAGGCCAGTGGTTTGCAACCATTTTGCCTTGCCTCTTTAGTGTGCCATAAGCACCAGTTCAGGGTGCCTGACTATTCCCATGAAGATTTCAGCTGAATTGATGAAATGTATTTTCTAATGTATGTTTCTAGTGGTTATTCTGCACAATTTTCTCCTTCATATTCATTCATTGTTCCTTTCACTGAACCCTTTATAACTTCAAGGGATGCCCTGTCAAATCCAGATTGCATGTTAGGGGTGTCTTGAGTGAAATAAGACTGAGAAGTAGTGTTGAGCGAGCATGCTCGGCCGATGCTCGGATCGGCTCGAGCATCGCTCTGCTCGGCACATGGCGGTACTCGTACGAGTACCGCCATGTGCTCGCCCGCCATGTTCGGGTGGCAGGGATCTGTGCCGAAGGAGGCACAGATCTTACACAGACGCACCGCTGGACCACCAGGGACTGGAGGTAGGGCACATGTGGAGATGGAAGGGGGCATTGTGGAGATGAAGGGGGACATTTTGGAGATGAAGGGGGACATTGTGGAAGGGGGGCATTGCGGAGATGAAGGGGGACATTGTGGAAGGGGGACATTGTGGAAGGGGGGCATTGCGGAGATGAAGGGGGCATTGCGGAGATGAAGGGGGACATTGTGGAAGGGGGGCATTGCGGAGATGAAGGGGGCATTGCGGAGATGAAGGGGGACATTGTGGAAGGGGGACATTGCGGAGATGAAGGGGGCATTGCGGAGATGAAGGGGGACATTGCGGAGATGAAGGGGGCATTGCGGAGATGAAGGGGGCATTGCGGAGATGAAGGGGGACATTGTGGAAGGGGGACATTGTGGAAGGGGGACATTGTGGAAGAGGGGCATTGTGGAGATGAAGGGGGGCATTGACCAGGCACCCTCCCCTCATCAGAGCAGGGGGTGCCTGGTGTAATGCTCGTGTCGCCCCATTGAACTCAATGGGGCTCGGGTGCTCGGCCGAGCACTCGAGCCTCCGGCGGTGCTCGGTCAGAGCACCCGAGCACCCGAGCATCGGGGTGCTCGCTCAACACTACTGAGAAGCACTGGCCTAGGCATAGATGTGTTTGCTTGGCTTTGCAGGGGTTACTTTCAACCTTTTGTATGCTTAGGTTATGTACTTGTGTTATATGAACTGCTTTCTCTGCTTTGTTTTCTCCAACGGTGGTTTTTACTCTGAGTTGTGTGGTGTGCTGCTAAAAATAATGGGTCTTACCTTTCTGCCAGTAAATGTTGCAATTTATCTCTCGTTGTCCCTACTGCAAACATTTGAATGGCTCTGGGGATGGCTGTTGCATTGGCCTCAATGGGAGATACTTTCTCGTCCGCCGGGGTTTCAGAACTGCCATTATCTGTTAGTCCTCGGTACATTTGAATAGCTTACTTTGTCTTGAAAACCACCAATGGAGTGTTTTTCTGCTGATGATAGCATTTGGATCGAGTCCTAGATATCTTTAAGCCTTTTGGAGTAATGTTTAGGTGCTGTTAACTAGGTGTTTTTTAAATTTTACACATTTCTAGGCAAGCAATTTCTTTGGAAGCCATATTTATTTTTAGGAGTTATTACTTAGAAGTATTTCTGTAAGCCATAAAGCAATATATATTGGGTAGGACTCACTTGAAATGGTGTACCTTGGTGAGGTAAGCAAGCTTATATATACTTTAACCAAACTATGCAACAAACCCCTACTTTTTTAAAATAATTAAATTAACACATTGATATAGTATATGCACATGGGCCATATTTGTTTAAATTGTAAGGAGCAACAGAGGATTGGTTTCTGCTTTTTGCCCATCTAGTCTGCCCATTTTTCCTACTGTAAAAACTCCAAACTCTATTTGGTCCTTTGGTCTTGTCTTATTCAGCATAGTTGTATGCTTATCACATGCATGCTTAACTTCTCTCACTGTATTAAACTCCACCTCTCCTCATGATAGGTTATTCTATGTATCCACCCTCTCTCAGTAAAGTAAAACTTTATTACATTACATCTAAGCCTCTGACCCTCTAGTTTTACACTATAATCCTTTGTCCTAACATTTCTACTTCCATCCTGCACTCAAAGATTTAAGCCAGGTTCTTCTAGGTCTAGCATCTACTATTATGAGACCAGCAGAGTTCTAAACCATTATAGAAGGACAATTATTAATTGCAGAATTATAAACTCACCATATTCGTCTGGTATTTATCATGTACCAACTCTTCGAAATTATAACAACTGTCTGGTTTTTAAGTAATATTTAATGAGGAATGTGAAAAATACATTTTAATGCTTATGCATTGCAATGAACATGCTAATATAATTTTCATAGCTTATAAGCACATAGCAATATGAGTAATGTGGTGAACAGACAAAATATTAACTTTCATATTAACAAAACCAGAAAAATAATCTAAAGCTTATTCATAAACAAACTAAAAATATTGTGATAAGGTTCAATTCTTTAAATTATATTCATAATATTCCTGTCTGCCCTACATATGCAAATTTCCACCAGCATATATATTTAACTTCAGATTCATAATGCAGAAGTAATTACTTATTCTAATTACTTTAGGCTATAAGAAATATATTTATAATTTTTAAACATCAGATCTGTATTTGCATATTTTCATTAATCTGCACATGAATAATTTATAATCTGTGTAACAGTTATAATTTACTCTATAAAGGTTTTGTCTTGAAAGATCAGTTTTGCCACACATCCCGGATTTATTGTTCTTCATATTTTGCTTCTATTTGCAATACAAAACATTATTCTAAGTCAACTGATGTCAACTGAACTGCATTTTTTTATTGAAGGTATCCTTATACGGATTAGTTTTATGTAAGCAATGAATTCATGAATATACCAACATGCAATGATGTTTATTCATGTGCATTTTCTATAAAAAATATTTTCAAGTATATGTAACTTATATGTAATTTAGAAGTACACTTATTCATTTAAAATCTGATCTTTGTGAAAACTAACCACTCAACACCAAGAAGACTGCACACCATTAATTGAAGGTATGGTCTCAACTTAATGAAATTATGAACCATAGTTTGTGGAGAATACAAAACAACAAAAGTAAGCTGTTGGTCTTTGGAGACATTATTGTTAATTGGCTGTACCCTAGTAATGACAGCGTTCATCGATTGTTTAAGTTTATCACAACTAATATTGTTGCCTAATCATATAAATCAAAAATTATCAAACCATACTCTGATGGACTGGATTTGTCCAAGATTCAGGTCTTCTAGCAAATTGATGACTCAATAGTTTACTTTGTTCACCAAAGTAATCAAATATTGGCCCAAAGTAAGAGTTACAAGATCTTTAATGAAATTTAATCTCCAATTTCTGATTTGCTGAAAGCCTCCTTTTCCATGGTACCTATCCTTCTGCATCCATATCACCATTGAGCCTTTGTCATAGAAGTGCATGCTTCAGAAATAGCAGCCGGAACAGTTCTCTCCCAGAGGTCTTCCTCCACTGCCAGATACCAGCCATGTGCTTCTTTTCAAAGAAGTTTTCTCCAGCAGAGAAATTATGATGTGGGTAACTGAGAACTTCTTGCAATCAAGATCTACGTACTAGAGGGTGCTGTTACAGCCATAACTATTTTTAAAGGATGACCATAAAATTGAATATCTCATAAACATCAATATATTAAAGGCATATCAAGCTTGTTGGGCTTTGTTCTTTAGCAGGTTAAAATTTACTATTTCATACATAGCAAGTTCCAAGAATTCTAAGGCTGATGTCCACTTCAGGCAATTTGAGGAAACTTATAATGTCTCAGCTTCGGGCAAACCCTGTCATACCTTCCTCCCAGATAGCTGCCTCATTATCTCCGTCAAAAAGTCTCAGCTACCTGGAAAAGTATACCTACTGGGACTAAAGTTCACCCAGGAAAAATATTTGTTCAACTGTCTTCCACCCTCTGTCTAATGGAGAGATTAAACCAGTATCTTGAAAAGTTTATGCTGTGCTACTGTAATGAACAACAGGATAGCTGGGTGGACTTACTTCCCCTGGCAGAGTTTGGAGAACTCAGAGATCAATGTTGAAAGGTTCAAGGACCATATTAGGAACTAATGTAAAAGCCTGTATATATATGGGTCAAAGTGCGTAAGGAAAGAAATACACAGCTCTGTAGCCCTGCACTGTTCTCACTCTTGATTCTCTGCACCCCTACACTACCACCTCTAAGGCTCTGCACTTTCACCTCTGAGGCTCTGCACCAGACAACAGAATACTGTGCCCAGCAGCAGCACCCGACTCCTCTTATCACGGGTCCCCTCTCTTCTGTGGGTCATGGTGCTGCCGGTTCCACATCCCAGTCACTGACCCCGGCTCTCTACTTGGACCCATCCTTTGCACCCTCAGTGACAACCCATGGAAAGGAGCAGCGGGCAACAAGACCCAGACACACCCGGACTGTCCTCCTGCTGCACCCGCAGTCTGCGTGGAGCCCCGCTTACATCCCCGGCCCCAGTTCCTCCTGCACCCGCCTCCTTAACTCATTAGTTACCCGTGCCTTCTGTCCCATAGAGTTTAACCCTACATACCTATAACTCTCTGCTCCTCCTGCACCTGCCTCCCTAACTCATTCCTTAACCGCACCTTCTGTCCCATACAGTTAAACCGTACATTCCCATGTCTCTCAGCTCCTCCTGCACCCGCCTCCTTAACTCATTCCTTACCCACGCCTTCTGTCCCATACAGTTTAACCTTACATTCCCATGTCTCTGTACCCCCTTACCCCACCTGTAACTGCTCTTCTTGGCCCAGCACCTTCCTACCCCTTTTATCACATAACTCCTACAGTCTCTTCTTACCCTTACCCTTCTAACCGACCTCTTCACCAGCATTCTGGGCAATCTGTACTGCTCATAACTGCAGCATGGGCAGTCTCTACTGCGCATAACAGCAGCACGTGCATTCTCTACTGCGCATGACGGCTTCTGACAAACATCGCTAGTGTTTTATTATATAGGACTAGTAGAAAAGCCTGAGTAAACGGGCCAAGGTCCGGATAATGTCTCACTGCTCTGGTACTGCTCTGCATACTGCAGCTACCTCAGTGCTCCGGTCCTGCTCTGTGTACTGATGCCGCCTCACTGTTCCGGTCCTGCTCTGTGTACTGACGTGGCCTCACTGCTCCACGTGATGCAGTCATATGCAGTAGAGATTGTCAAATGCAGGCAGTCTCTACTATGCATGACGGCTTTTGACAAACATCGTTAGCATTTTATTATTTAGGATATTATAAAAGGAATACAAAATCACTGTGCACAGTCACTGTTCCAAACATCTGAATAAAGTCACATCTTCTTTAATAGTGATGAGTACGGATGGGCAAAAAGTTTAGCCTCAAACTGAAATCGTCGAATAATGGCACTTCCCTTTTTACAAATTATTTCCAGCAAAAAGTGCTGATTTTCTGTTTTTTCCGCCTAGCTCATTACCATTGAAATCAATGGGAACACTGAGTTTATACACAACACATAGCAAATATTATTTTATTTCCCAAAGGAATAGTATAAAAGGGGCATGAGGGTGTTTGTGTTTTTGGGGTGTGTGGAAAGAATTAGTTGAACAGGAAATGTTTTTTCGGGGTTGTTCGTTTACTGGGATTGGGGGGCAGTTAACAAAAAATAAATCCTAAATACAATAAAAAATCCCATAAGACATAGTATAAAAGGGGTCTGAGGAGGGTGAAGTCTGGGGAATTAATCGGTTGAAGAGGGAATTTGTTTTAGGGGGTTCTTGACTGGTATTGGGGGGACAGTTAATAAAATAAAAATCAATAAAATAAAATAAGAAATTTGTATGTAAAGTGATAGAGACAGGAACCCCCTGACATAAGCTGCCACTGGGGTGAACTGATACTTGATAGAGTATTTTATAGGCGATGATTTGTTGTTAGAAGCCCAAACCCTGAAGAAACATTGATTTATAGGACATAAGCTTGTTTGGCATAAGCTCTACAGAAACATTGATTTGTAGGACTTAGGCTTGATAGAAACAAACCCCTAAAAATTCTTTATTTTTTGAAGGCGTATGTTTTTATTTTTTAGGTATTTTTTTTTCAAAGCACAAGCCCTGAGAAAAAAAAAGAAATACCCTATTGGCCTAGGCACAGCACTGGTAGAAGCAGGAGCAGCACATCTGGCAACAGGCACAGTATTGGTGGTAGCAGGTTCAGCACTGGCAGCAGGTACAGAACTAGTGGTAACAGAGGCAGCACATCTAACAGCATGCACAGTATTGCTGGTAGCAGGTTCAGCACTGGCAGAAGGTACAGCACTGGTGGCAACAGGGGGCAACATGTCTGACAGCAGGCACAGTACTGGTGGCCGCAGACACAACACTGGTGGCAGCAGGGGCAGCACTGGCAGCAGGCACAGCACTGGTGGCAGCAGTGTCAGCACATCTGACAGCAGGCACAACATTAATGGCAGCAGGGGCAGCACATCTGACATCAGGCACAGAAATGGTGGTAGCAGTAGCATGGGCAGCATGTCTGACAGCAGGCCCAGCACTAGTGGCAGCAGGGGCAAAATGTCTGGCACAGGTACAGCAATGGTGACAACAGGTACAACAATGGAGGCAGTAGGGGAAGCACATCTTGTAGCAGGCACAGGCAGCTGACCTGTCCTGCTCTCACTAGTACTACCCTTCTCTTCCTCTTTTCCCATTAAATTCCATAAGATCCCTTGGGGTGATTTAGGGGGACTGGACAGCATTGGTTCAGTAGTGCTCACTTACGCCCCCCTTCTCAGACTCAGTGGACACATAAGGGTCCTTCCAGTTACTCCTTTTACTATTTTTAAACTTTCTCATAGTGATAGCAGTAACTATGAACCTATCCTGCCTCACTTTTCAAAACAAAGAACAGCAGAACAGCACAGCACATCTACCTCTCTCTGCAGCTGCTTCTAATGTGTGTCACATCTGCAAATACGTCACGTTTTTATAGTGAAAAGGTAAAAACCATATAAATGAATGGGTGCAAATTTTCTAGCCTTTGAAAAATTATTGAATAATTTTGGCCAGTGGGCGAAAAACTCTGAGATTTCAATTGATGTTTTAAAAGCTTGATTTTCACAGGATTTCTTGCAGGAACATTGCAACAACTTTCACCTACCCGTAGTGATGACTATTGAATCTCTATCCAGTGGTCTATTAGAAGGGGAGATAAAGTCAATAAGTGATTTACTTGGGAAACTGGATTTTCATACTCAGATATTTGGCATCTTTGGTTGATGGTTTCAGATAGCACAGTTATTTAGTTTTTTTATTGTGTGAAATGTTTTGGTATTTTTCTTTTATCTTTTACCTTTACATATTTTTATTTTAAACAGCTTGCTTTTGTTGAGCATTTTTATTATTTGTATTTTAATAAAATAGAAACTATGAGCCATAATAAGCCATAATGTATAATACTGTCTAATGAAACAAGGGGAACATACCACTGATCAAGTGATATAAAGTGATAAAACAATATAGTTAGGGGTATCAGTTTTGTGTCCTCTTTCAGTGTCTCCTGGAAGGAGTGTCAGATTCAGCTTACCAGTAGAGATGGGCGAAAACTTTTGCCTCAAACCAAAATCAGTGAAAAAATTACACATCCTGCTTGGTGAATAATTTCTTACGAAAAAGTGCTGTTTTTCCACTTTTTTCACTTAGCTCATTACATAAAAATCAATGGAAGAAACATTTTTTACCACCACATGAAAGTTTTCTCTAATTTTACTGCAGGCATATAAAAGGTGTCAGCCTCTAACAGCATTCCATTCTGTGTTTGTGAGAGGAGAAAGCATGATGTTTTTGAGATAGAGACGATAAGCAAACAAAGGGAAATTGAAGTTTAGTTTAGGGAGTCTTTTAGGTAGGACATTTGTTCTCTGCATTAGTGGAGGCCGGGGGAGAAGAAGGGGGGAAGGAAGTTGACCACAAATACCCAAAACTTCAGTGTTACTGACTAGCAAGACACAGGCAGCTGGGTGCAATTTGCTTGCTTATCCTGCTTTTTTGTTGTCTCTGTGCTGGGGAAGTCTGGGGAAAGAAGTCATTGATTTTGTTTTTTAGTTATCATTTTTTTAACTGATTGTGATAAGATAGGGTGGACAACTTAAAAAAAATATAAATAAAAATAAAAAATGTAAAAAAATTAATATAGAAATAACTAAACACATTAATATATTAGGTGACATACAGCTAACTGGGAGCCTGAGGTGAGCTCTGTGACTGAGGCAGACTTGATAGACAGCAGATGACATTAAGAGTTTTGTTGAGTGATAAAGCAAGATATCACACTCCATCACGTTTGTACTATAGAAAGTAAAAATACATACAGTAGTTGTGTCCAGCAAATGCACAATGAGAAAGGGGTGAGGTTGAGCAGTGCAGGGATGTGGGAGTAAAGTGGTATTTCAAGGAACTGACTGTAGCAATGGTTGCTGCAGGATGTGCAATAAATGATGATGTTCTTTTTCCTTCCAGGGTGGATGCAGTTTGGCATTATCAAGAATCATCATGAATATGGGCCAGTGCAGGAACTGTTGTGGGCAAAGGAAAAATGCACTCTGCATGCTAACAAATTTTTCAAGGTACATGTTGCTGAAGGACTCAAAACTTTGACTTTCAGCTACTTATTTCTCCACTACAGCCTTCAGAAGAAGTAATATTGTGCTGGGAAATGTTGCACCACAGGAAACACAGGCAAAAATGTGTTGAACAGGAGAAAAATGTGTTAGAATAGGAGAAAAATGTGTTGCAATAGGCAAAAGATTTGCTGGAATAGGTGAAAAAGAGGAACATTTTGCATTGGAAAAAAATAAAACTTTTGCAAAAAAAAAGAAAAATTGGCTGTTCTTCATGAAAAGTCTCACTTTTCACCCACCCCTATTACCCAGACTTGTAATGTACACCAACTTTTGGTCTGAATGTCCTAGAGATGCTTCATATTTGTTTGAAACATTGCTATCCCTTCCATTCCATGGTTTGTGACAATTAATGGGGGATATGTACTAAAGCGTGATAAAGAGATGATAAAGCAGAGATGACTTATCCAGTTATTCTATGGAGCCTATGCTCTAAACTTTTTTCAACTTTGGAGATGTTAGTGTATTGGCTCTATAGAATAATGTAGGAACTGGAGAAATTATATCACTGGAGAAGTCATCCCCTCTTTATCACCATTTTATCATGGTATCAAATGTTGCAATAGAACTCCAGTTAGTGCAGAGGACTCACCTCCTGGAGATGTTCCCTTCTACGAGGTTGCTGTCTCAGTATTGCGGTGCTGGTAGAGTGAAAGGACCTCCTCCTCTGCTCTGCCCTTTGAGCATGGAACTTCCCCCTTCATCCACTGTATGAGAGATGCTGAAGTAGTATATATTACATGGGGTTAAAACTTCCATGCTGCTCTCAACTGCAGCTCTGTGTAAAAGTTAAGTGTTTTTTTAATTCATATTTCTTTATCTGCAAAATCATGGTCCAATGCTACACGGGCAGAATGGATGAGGCGGTTCCTTCACTGTACCAGCTCCGCAATATTGAGATGGCAACCTCGTAGAAGGGAGCAGCGCCAGGGGGTGAGCGACTTTTGTAATATGTGACCTGAGAATCTCGCGCTTTCATGCAGTGTGAGATTCTCAGGTCACTATTTTTATCCTGACGACAAGGTGAAGGCACAATGATGTTGCACTCTATTTTGCGTGCAACCTTTTAAAAGGATACCAATGGAGCCATCTAGTGGTACATTCCAAGTCACTTTCAGACTATGGGTGAGATGTTCAAAAAGTCATCATAATGAAATACTTGTTGGATCATGAGTTGGTGGTAAAAGAAGGACCATATTTTCAAAGTAAATCCTTCACGTTTGAAAATTCATCTAAAGAATTAAAAATGACGGTAAGAAGATCTCATTGAACATTGCCGTTAAAAATTCTGATCTTAAAAATTGTCTTTGATTTGGTCTTTGAAACGAAAAGTTTAGACCTTTTTTATTAAGTCGGAAAAAATGACGTAAGCCAGGCACACTTTGTAGACAGTTCCAATGAAGTAGTTCTTTTTAAAGATCGTGATCTCAGCACTGCTAAAGAGCTTCCGGCTGATCTGTGGACCGGATTCCAAATCTGTCCACTAGATGGCAGACTTGGCTACAACAGCCAGGAAAAGGGAAGTTTACTTTTATTATTATTAACTTTACTTGCTAATAGCTCCCAAACCATAAAGGTTTGGGAGATGAGACATATCATTTTTAATGTTTTTTAAGGGCTACAATATAAAATAAAATTAGTTTCAAGCAGTACTATCCCTTTAAGAATGTTCAGGACAACACATATTAATTTTACATTAATTAAATGTGAAATTATATTTTCTATTTAAAATCACTGATACAGATTATTTTTATGACAAATACTTAAATATACCATTTGCATATGCAAGTACAAAATATTTAGATTTTATACTTCACAATATTTTGGAAAATATTAGTGTTTATCAAAAATATGGAGAGCATGTTAATTTAGCATAATAAAAATGATGTTTCAAATTAGCAGGCTTGGTTTTAAGGTTTTTTTATTTTTTTTTTATAAAATATGTATATCCGTTTCCTTTCCTTTAATGAGTACATTATCTTGTGAGAAATGTACCCCTCAGCTGCTACTTCTGTTATTTCACATGTTAATTTGGCTTGTTTGGCATTTTGATCTGCTTGTCCATCTGCTGCCCTGATTCTTCTTGGATTGCAGCTGGTGCTCCTTAACTCCACATTACTACATCTCTTGCTATTAATTCTTTCAATAAAATTAATGGTATTCTCTCCCATGCTGAGCATTTTGAAATATATCAGAAAGTCATATACAGATTCATTTCAAAGACTGATTTTAAAAAAATTGCTCAATCACAGTAATGAGTTGACAAATATTTTTTAATAATAACATCATATTTGTTTTGAGTACCTGTTTTAAAGATGTATTAATTTAGCTTGATGAAATTAACTTATACATAAACTGTTTCCATCTTATGAAACAATTAATGTTTCTATTTAACTTTGTTCATTTTACCCAATTTTAGAATAACTCATTTGATTTCACCCACATTTCTCAAAATATCACCCTATCTTTGCCTTTTAACTACACATTTTAATACTATAGAAAGGATGTACTAAAAACTGTTAACTGTTAAGGTGAGAGTTGTCTTAATGCAGCTGAAAGATTAACTACCCTTGCTCCCAGATACCTCTCTCTAATCTGCTCCTGAAATACCTTTCTTGGCTACCCATAAGGTTTCATATTTCTTACAAAATATTTCTCCTCTCCTTTAAGTCTCTTTGTTCTTCAGCAATGATTTACATTTCTGATATTATCTCTCGCTACACCCCTTCCCACCACCTGAATTCTTATCAAGGGTTCATTCTGTCCTCTTCTTACACAGCTCAACCCATCTCTCCCAAGTGCAATCATTCCCACTGGCTGTCTCTCAACTTTGGAATGCTCTCCTTATCACCGTTCGTCAATCCTCCACACACATCACTTTAAAGCATCTTCTAAAATCCAACCTGCTCAAGGAGCCATCCCAGTAATAATATTCTCCTTGTGTGCACTGCCATTCACATGATGTTAGGGACCAGGAACCAGACAGACACAAAAATTTAAAATGCAAAACACCTTTATTAAAATAACGAAAGCAAACAAAGCAAAATCGGTATCCGGGAGCGTAAACCAAAAGACAAGCTGGGGTCAGGAACCAAGACAGGTACTCAGACAAGCTGGGGTCAGGAATATGGAGATCAGTGATGTCAGGAACAAAACAGGAGTCAGGAGCCAGAAGGGATGTCAGAGGTAGCCAGGTCATGCACGGATAATCAGGAACTCAGAAGAAAGCACTTGCAGCCAGAAGCAGACACCAAGGCAAGGAGGAAGTGAGCTTAGCTGCTTTAAATACCCTGGAAGGGGTTGACTGATAATAGTCAGGTGAGTAACCATGCAAGGCAGTTCATTAAGCATCAGCTGACTCAGCCTGACACAGGGAAGGAAAGACAGCAATAATTAATAGTCGAGAATTAGACCAGGTCAGTCAAACCATGACACATGAAAATCATTCTGCATTTCCCTTACAAAATCCTTGCACCCACTCTTATCAATCCACTACATGTTCTGTATGTTGTCAAGATAACTAATTAGATATTGAGCTCTTTGGGGCAAGGACCCCTTCCCAAAGTAAGATTCACCTGGACTAATAATGCAATTATCACACTTCCACACAATGTTCTTATCCCTCTCAGGAATTTTTTATTTCATATTGCTGTTTCTGTAAAATGCTGTGTGCAAGTATGATGCTATATAAATAAAGATATACACATACATGCTAATGGTTCCACTTGTCACTAGCTCCGTTGCTGTTAAGGTCGCAGCAAGCAGAACCACAACAAACTGTGAGCTGAAATAAGCTAAGTTAGGATGTTTTCTGCATAAATTGAATATATGTATTGTTTGCGTTATGTAGTATGGTAAGGAAAAAGTTAAAAATATAAGCCTTTCTTCCCACCCTTTGCAGTTGTGCAAGTGATTGATTGCAGTCTGTGTGAGGTGGGAGTGGTTGTGGTGTTTGCAGCCTTGTAATTTGTGGCTTTCTGCTGCAAATAATACATAAATAATAAATAAAAAATAAAAATAAATAATAGTGATGGAACATGATAAATGAAAAATTTCATTTAAAAGTATGCATATGGAATAGTAAACTTACCAAAATGTTGGCAGTTGACATGCTGCCCTTTTATTTTGTTGAAAACATTGGCTTTAAAGAACTGATGTCATGTGTTGCACCCTTATGGAATTTCCCAAATTATTTTTCAAGGATGGTTGTGCTAATGTTACATAAACAGGAAGTTAGTGTGGGCAAAGAACAAAGGCAATCCACCTGCTAACAATATTTTCAAGGCATATGTTGCTTTGACTTACAAATTTTACTTTCAGCTACTTATGTCTGCACTTCAGCCCTCAGTAGGAAATTTTGCAGTCAGAATATGACAAAATTCTGTGGGAAATTTATTGGCAGCGCTGAAAACGAAAAAATCTTATGTATTGTCTATGGGGAAAAACCTTTGTGAAAAAAAAGGTAAAAAATAGTTGTTTTTCACAAAAAGTCCTGCAGGAAATGTATCTGACTTTCCCATCCCTAGTTTCATCATAGAGATAGTGATGAAACTCAAAGGAATTTATTAGTTTCCAAAGAAAGAGAAATCAATTGAAAAGAGCAAGAGGCCCAGGACTGAACCTTGTGTTACTCCAACAGACTGTGATAGGATTGAAGAACTGGAGCCAGTGTTTGCAGTGTTTCAGATATGGTGTATTAAAATCTATTATTCATTGTGTTGGTCTACATGTGTAGGCCTCTTTCATGTACCTCAAATTGTGCCAGCATGTTAAATATGTTGTGCAGTGCAATACTGCAGTAACACCCACATTAGGGAATACTACAATGGTCTCTTAAAAACTTTTATGTAATGCTTCAAGTTAACTTCCACTGGGATTGGGAAACTTGTGAAGAGCTGATGCTTGTGTACATGTGCATGTCTAGGAGCAAAATGTAATAGAAAACACACAGCAAAGTATTGCAATGCAAAATTTTTATTATTTGGAAGGTAATACTTTTGTAATTTAGACTTTATGGTGAATATTTATAGCCTGTAGACATGGAGGTTTGTAATATTATAAAGCCTGCAGAATCTGTGCACTTATTTAACACTTACAGAAAAGAAAATAATAACGTGAAATGTTGTAGTCAAAGAAATTCATACTCATATTCACAAAACCTGTTTAACCCATACATGCTAGATCTTGATTTTAGAGCTTTTATGCTTCATTTTAATTTTTGCAATTTAAAAGAGAATACGCTTGAAATATTATAAATTTAATTCTTATATGAAATAGAATGGTGGGTAATAAATTTAATTAAAGGATTATGATACTCAAATGTGATGTGCTGTTGCTTAATCATGACTGACTATTAAGCCTCAGTGATGTAATCTTGTGTATCAAAGTGTTCTGAGAACCATAGTATAACCAGAAAACATCCAGTAAATGGTAGTCCTGTGGTCTTAAACAGAGTGTTTATGTGAGATGCTGCCGGAGGGTGTAATAACCTGCTGTCTAACAACTAGGCCAGAATCAGTGCAATAACAATGCAGAACAATAATGGTGTGCAAGAGGAGGAAGATGAACACACACACAATGAATTGCACCTTATCACAGATGGGATATAGTAACAAACAAGCTCACCAACCCCCTCTCTTGTCAGCTAAAACAAACAGTTATGGCTAGAATAGGCACAGAAATACCAACATTTAACAGTTAAGGAATGGAAAAAGGTTGCCTGTTTTAATGAATCCTAGTCTGATTGTTCCACATTGATGCAAAAAATATGGCATAGCAAAAGCAGGATGAATAAATGGACCCAGAGTGACACATGCCTCTCACCGTGCACTGTGTGATCTTTAGTCTTCATAGGACTGTTGTTTAACACAAACTGTGCAATCTGAACACAGTAAAAATAAATAAATGAACGTATAGTGCAATGATTAATCCTTTGAGTGCCAGAGGGGTGTCCATTGCATTGCTTTGCAATGTGTTGGATATCCCTCTAGCACTCAAATCGTTAAAATGAATTTTAGAGGATGAAAACACTTAAGATGATTACAAATTCACATTGCATAGACAACAGTCTTGTTTGCAATGCACTGGAGAAACATACAAGACATTAATAGTTCCATTTAAATCAAAGGAAACTTTTATTTTCTTCCCTGTGGTATAACTGCTTCACACCAGAACTGATCCAGCTCTTTTAGTACATCAGTCTCACTTAACAGGAGTTGTATTCCCCAACTGATGGCAGTCAATCTACTGACTACCCCTGCTGTATGTATTGGTAGTTTACTGGAGGCACATTAAAAGTAAGATTATTTCATATGATATATATACCATCTAGGAGCATTTTTAACCCCACGTGTATATCTTATCCCACTCATAGGGTTAAACTTCCCAATTCCTGGAGACATTTATTGTATCCAAGGGGTTAAATAACTTCTGGTAGCTTAAGAGTCAGCATGATCTGTGTTATAACTGCGGAAAGAAGGCTGGGCTGGGCAGCAAGGTGACTGGAGTCCTGTTATTATCCTAAAAATAAAACAAATGCCGTTGTATCAGGCAATTACATAGGTAATTCCCTTCTTGAGTGAACACAGCCTTCAGGATCGTTAGTCCATAAAAATAATTTCTACTTTTGTTTACAAAATTAGAAATGACATCTCATGCTTTCAGCCACTGCATGTAACACTTGACCTTCCTTTGCTCCACTCATGCCTAAGTCTAACTTTTTTCCTTTAACCCTGTATACGAGGGTGAAGTTGTTGGACTTCTTTCATCTCTCACTTCACTAGTGGTCCACTCAGTCCCATTCTGTTACCCCCCTCCGGCGCTCAAAAGGTTACTTTAGGTGGCATCTCAAAGTCCATTCTACTTTAAATAGAAATATTTGCTGTATGTTTAAAGTTGTCCATAAGCATTAAAATGTTCAAGTCATGTACCCCCATGCCTCCGCTGCCATCACTGCTGGCAGCGGAAGGCATTTTCATCCACACAGAGGGATCCTTGTGACCTCTCGGGCCATTGACCCAGTCAGACTGCCATCGTTTTGAACCAAGACTGGCTTTTATATGCCAGCTTTTGTTCAAAATAAATTGGCAATTTCCTATTGGCTTACGCACCTCCCAACCAATCAGCTTCTAGAGGGGTTTATCATCACCCACACTAAAAGTTATTTAAAGTGGAATGGACTTTGAGATGCCACCTACAGTAACCCTTTGAGCACTCAAAGGATTAACGGTAGCATCTTTGGGGGGATTATTTTATCACAATTTAATGACAAATAATGCATTTTTTTTTAAAGCACGACAGGGAAAAGAAGCCAGAAGACAGAAGGCAGAAAAGAAGAAGCTGGCAGCGAACCCCGCTGGACATCAGGATTACTGGTAAGTTTTTAATTGTCAGGACATGTGTGAAACTGTTTCTAAATTAACCCAGTGAGTGGAAGTGAGGCATGCAACACTGTATAATACTTGCATACCCCACTGGCACTCATAGGGTTAATCTCTTTCTTTGTTTAAACCACAAGTATTTGTTGGAAAACAGTATTCCAACACATACCATTGGTTTTCACTGCTTGTTTTGGGCTCTGCGCCCAAAAAAAAAAAAAAGGATTTACACCATGAAAACTGCATCCTAAACATGCAGTGAAGCCACCGCATGGAATACGATAGCAAAGGTGACTATTTTTAGTTAATGTTCAATGGGTGCATTTTTGTGTGGTTACAATTCTATAAACTGTGCTGTAAAAACCACTACTGATTGTTCTGAAAATATTTGGGCTAATAGTATTGAGCCCAAAGAGTGCCCTGAAAAACTGTTTTCAGGTGCTGCTGCTTCCTCATCATCGACATTAGTGTTAGGATGAAGAGTAGTGGAACGTAGAACCACATCTAACTGTCCAAGTCTCATATCACTGATATTTAACCCCAAACCCATGATAGCCACGGTGGTCAGTCACACACTAGCCTAGCCATCAGCCTGCTGCTGTGACAGCAGCAGGAATCAAACTAGAATGAAGTGTCATAATGTCACTGCCCATTCCCAAGGGCATCTCTTTTTCCCATTCTTTATCACTTTCAGCCAAGAGCACTTTTATACTAGCTTTAACACCCCCTGCTCCACCACCTTCACTCTCATTACCACCACCATTACTAGTCTTTTGCTGATCTCTAAGTTAACAAATGGGACAGAGGGCCTCCTGCTGTCACACTTGTGACCTTACAAGTCACTCTGACAGCAGTAGCATCAGAAACATATATGTATGCTGCTGCTGCTACTGCTACTAGTATCCAATGATCTCTTCTTTATTATACTTTCCCAGATCCCTAGGAAAAATGTTGAGGGCCTTGGGCTAACTTGGGCAAAGGGAAATGGACTCCCTTCACTGGTGGTGCTACTGATGCTGCTGCTGTTTCTGTATTCTTTCTCCTCTGATTTAGCAGCAGCCCTCCAGATTCTCCTGCTGCACATATTGTACTAGGTAAGCACATCAACATAACTTATTTTTTTAAATCTATGGTTTTCTTTATGGGCAGAAATGTCTGCGGAAGAAGTGGAACATTGTGCATTTTCAATGGAAATTCCCACAGGAACAAAAGTAGTAATCATGTGATATAGCTGTGTGGTGCACTAACATTGCATTATGTTGGCAAAAGCCCCTGGTTCCCATGTTAACCCCTTAAGGACCCATGACGGTTGTAGCATGTCATTGATCTAACATGCCAGGACCGTCATGAATTTCAGGGCTACCCACGCAGCTGCACGCCTTTCAGGGAGCCATGAACTGGATTTCATTTTAAAAAATTGGTCCATGGTCTTTAAAAGGATAGTAGTACTCTAAATGTAAAAAAAATATGTTATAGGGTTTATGTCCCTGAATAAAACAAGGGTACTCCTACTGCTGAGAGATATTTTATTAAAAAATTATAACAGCTCAAACTTGAATTTTTTAGGGTCAATATCACAATGGCCTGAAAATTTACAGTGGAGCTGTTGCTACACCATCCTATGGAGATTTATGTTCTACGGACCAGAGCAGTCCATAGGATGGTGTAGCAACAGCGCCACTGTAAACTTTCAGGCCACTCTAATATTGCACCTAAAAAATTCAAGTTTGAGCTGTTATAATTTTTTAATAAAATATCTCTCAGCAGTGGGAGTACCCTTGTTTTATTCAGGGGGATAAATCCTACAACATATCTTTTTTTACATTTTAAGTATTACTATTCCTTTAAGTGTGGGGGTGTCCTTAAGGGGTTAACCCCTTGTATGTGAAGATATTTGTTGGAGACTTCCTATAAAATCCATGGGTTAAAGGTTTTATTTGTTAGGGATTTTATTTGAAACTAAAGCTTCCCACCAAAGGAAAAAACTGAATTACTTATGTATGTTATTTTCCCAAGTGTTAGGAATGGCTCTTTATATAACATGTTATTTTTCATAAATCTCTTCAGTAATCAAGTGAAATCAATTCTTCATTTATGCATGTATGCAATTATTGATGCTGCAGGAAAACATGCTTAGCTAAGATCCTGTCATTCGTAAGGCCCAGAAGTTTAAATATGTAATTTTTTCTTTAGATATATCATATAATCAAAATTAAACTACAGTTTATGACAGGTGTTGAAGAATGTATGTCTAATTGTGGATACATTTTTAAATAAATAGTTTTTAAATTTATATACATACTTTAATCAGAAAATAACTTTGTTTTATGTATAATACAGTAGGCAAATTGACCTCCTAGAACCTTGAATCTTTGAACATTTTGATTTTGTTTTGTCTGTAACTTGGCACTGTAATTTCAGAGTGATAATAATTTATTCTGTTCCTCACACTTCTGAGTTTTCTTTGACCTCTTCTGACCCATTTGAAATTGATTTTGTTGTTGAACTCAGTACGTGTGCAAATTAATCCTAGATCCATGCAAGATCAGGGAAGCAAAACACAGAGTGTAAAGTCTCTGAGAACTAAGAGAAAGAAAATAATAATTCCTGGATAGGTATTTTAAATTTGCAAAGATAAATGATTGCAATGGCTTGCTTTGATAAAACATCTGTAGTAAAAGGAAAAGAGAACAGGGGCTCTGTGAAAAAAATGTAATTTAATAGCCTAATTTCCTGCCTAGCCTCTAGAAATATCTGTCTGTTTCTGACAGCTGATGAAAATGCACCAGGATTTGATTTGATCCCAGGAGTGGGACAAGTTTAAGCTTATTTCTCCCACAAGACCCTTTGACTGTATTGTAGCAGACAGGTCTCTTTTTTTCTGCCTCATCATCACGAATTCACAACCGGTTGGTTTTTAATATGATTTGATCCTTGTGAGTTTTGTTTTTCAATATCCATCAATGTCCTCCCAAATGTTGTTATTGGAATGAGCTTATATGTGCATAAAATGTTTTGGACTCATTACATCTCCTATGGCATGCAATTGTAATGGGTGAAAGTACAAGAGGCAATAAGCCTAGATAGAAACACTGTGGCCAATATTCTAAGTAAAAAAAAGGGGTTAAAAAATATGGCAACTAGTAATGGAAATAATGCTCAGATAATATATTGAAGAAGAATATAATAATTTATGAACAGATACATACAAAAAAAGAACAAATGAATATATATATATGTGTGTGTGTAAATATATTTTACATACTACAAAAAAAGTAGTTACTTTCCCCAAGCTTATAAACCTTGACAGTCTTGTATATGTATTCTGTTTACTTTCACAACACAATGACCTGACCTGTTTTGAAAGAGTTCTCAGGTTTACTGTTCACAATATATGTCAGCTTCTCTGACACTTGATATTGTACATTGTACTATTCCAGTACAGTATTAGATTTAATTCTTATCTGAGGATTGCCATGTTAAGTCAGCTGAAACATAATGAAAATGGGTTTTGTTATCATAGTGTTTGCAGGCTTTTGACCTTCGCCATCATCATGCTGGCCCCTCAAACACAACGAAATAGTGACGCAATAAAGCCAAGGTAAGCAATGACTGTGGACATGTACAAAGCACACAAAAACACGTATACTGTTAGATTGTGGAATAAAAAGACTGGACACACACAAACAAAATAAATATAATAATTTTTCAAATAAATGTGGAATAGAAAATTGAAACACATACATTTGGTTGAATGATGTAGAGCTCTATGTTCAAAAGTAGGAAAAACTATCTACCTCAGTAGGTAAATAATACCATTTATTTAAATGGGTTTTTAACACCATAAATGCTAGAAAGGCCTGCAATGCATTGCAGAGCATGGATTGGGATGGGTGAAATTACCCTCTGAGGACGAAGCTTGAGGTGAAAAACACATGAGTGTGGTTTTTAGTGTATTTGTTCGATCAGCCTTACCCATTAAGTGAAAGCCACTGAAATCAATGGAAATTTGTTTTCACTTCCAATGGAAATGAAACAGACAGAAAGAAATGTCAAATTTTTAACACGAAGAACACTAGACCTCTTGCATGTCTATGCTACTGTAAACAATTTTTCAGGTTCAAATGAATAGCAAATCTTAAAGGGATAGTAATACTTCGTTTTAACTTTATTTTATTTTGTAGGCATTAAAAAAACATGAAGAATGATATAAGTCTTATCTCTCAAATCTTTATGGTTTATGAGATATTCACAAGCAAAGTTTCCCCTCCTGCCCCTTTTACCTAGTGTAAGCCATCTCTTCTTAGATGTGGAACCTAGTTGTAAGACCAGACAGATAACAGCAGGGGACAATCTTCTTACAGTGAAAACAATGAAAGCCGTGTCCCCCTTGACAAGCTTTTCAGGTTTTTCCCTTATATTAATTGAAGATTGTCCCTCTCTGCAATCTACCTGGGCACCTCCCTCCCGCTCTGGCTGAGCAGTGTTACATCAGTAAAAGGGGCGGGGATAATTTGTCATTGAATTACTCTTGAACTACAACTCTGACATAATTGAAATGACACTCTCCAAAGTCCAAATACTATGATGATTAATTAGAGCTGCTTTTATTATGAAACATTACTATCCCTTTAACACTAACTCAACTCAAAGGCCATGTTGTCCTGACTAATTTTGATCCAGTCTTTCAAATATAAATACTTACCTAGTACCTCGCCAGCAATTATAAATATTTATCTAGTACCTCACCAGATCCTGTGCTATTAAGGTTGGGTGGAGGCTACCTCTTCTACAGGGTTGATCAGCAACTGGTAATATGGATCTCTAATCAAGGACAAACCTCCTCACTGTTCAAACACAATAATATTACTGTGTGTGTGCACAAAAGTAAAATATGTGCTTTGTGCGTGTACAGTAGCAATAGAGGTTTGTCTTTGATTAGACACCCATATTACAATTTGTTAATAAACCTTGTAGACATATAAATAGGTACTTGTGTATAGATATATGTTTTAGTATGCATTCCTACATATTATGTGCACATATTTAGGGATATGCATTTAAGTATATGTATGTGTCCATATGTATGTGTTTATATGTATATGTATATGTGTATATGATATATACATGTATATTTGTGTGTGTGTGTATATATATATATATAGATATATTGTATGGGTATGTGTATGTGTGTATATGTGTATATGCATGTATATGTGTGTGTGTGCATATGTATGTATGTGTGTGTGTATATATGTGTGTGTGCATGTACACATGTGTGTATATATGTGTATATGCATATATGTGTATGTGTGTATGTATATGTATGTATGTATGTGTGTGTGTGCATATATATATATATATATGTTTATGTATGTGGGTGCATGTATGTATGTATGTGCGTGTATGTGTATATGTGTGTGTATATATATATATATATATATATATATATATATATATATATATATTTATTTATATATATATATATATATGTGTGTATGTATATATCTACTTATATGGGCACAAGTTATATATAGGCCTGCATGCCCATACTGGATTGTTGGCTTTGTAGCATTCTTAATATGTGCAATCCTTTTTAACTCTCTCCCCTCCCATACCATCTCCTGTATTTTTCTTCTCTTTCTCTTCTTCCACCCCCCACTCTGCCTTGCGCAGGGTATTTACGACCCTCTGCAGGAAGAGTGTGGATTTTCTCTTGGTCCCTGTCTTATCAGCAGTCCCACTGTGTTAACCCCAGCAAACAACACAGCTTTGAATTCAATGTATTAACTGTATTAACTGTGAATTCTGTGTTTTTGTGCTCAGAAATGCTTTAGACTTGAGAAAGGGAGTTTATCCCAAAAGCTTGTCAATCCATAATTATGTTAGTCCAATAAAAAAGGTATTACAAGATATTCATTTTTGTTTTTTGTTTTTTTACATTTACATCACTGGACTAAGACGGCTACAGTCTTAACTCTCTCTCTCTCTCTCTCTCTCTCTCTCTCTCTCTCTCTCTCTCTCTCTCTATATATATATATATATATATATATATATATATATATATATATATTTATTTATTTATTTTTTCACATCCCATCTAATTATTTTTCCGTTTATTTTTATGAATCGCAAATTATTCAAATGTTTTAATGGTAGATATGTACTCATGCAAAAATAAATTGTTACATAATAAAGTAATTACATTTCATATAGAAATAACTATTCCATGCATAATTTGACAATTTGCTCATGAAAGCTTTGGGTCACCGATTAATGTTTAAATGAATACCAGTATAGAAGAACCCTTGGGCTAATTTCTCTAAGTAGCATATTTTTCCTTGCTATTAATTGTCATTATTTGTGGTTAATAGTATTTGCCATAATTTATTGAAAAATGTAAAATAATAATAAAAGGAAATCATCCCCCCCGCAGTCCTTGGGTTATTAACCCTTTGGATGTTAAAGACAACTCAAACATTGTGCATTGACACCCAAGGGTTCATTTGTTTTAAATTAAACAGAAGAACATAACTTGGTGTGGCCTTCATACAACAATAAGGTATTTCCATATATGACATTTTCATTTGGTTTTACTGAAGTTTTAGCTGGATAAGGACTTTGCTGTCTGAAAATAATGGTCTGGGCTTTTCTGATTCAAACAGTTACAGACCATTTTCTACTGAGAACAATTGTGAGCTAATGCAGAATAAAACTGAGCACATGAAATGTAGGAAAATGGATATTTAATAAAAAGTGGGCCTCTTGAACTGCTACATGAAGGGTTCCGTAATAAAACGGTCATTCTGTTAAGCAACTTAAGATTAATGTATTCCTATAGGTATAATTCCCCCTTAAAATTGTTCAACCCATTATGATAAGACAGAAAAGCTTCTGCATGATACCTGCTGATGATTTTTGAAAGTCAGGGAGGTATCCAAAGCATTGTGCTGCAATGAGTTTGATGCCTCCCATACACAAAGGGTTAAAGTATTTTAAAGAATTTTAGGCTGTTAAACTAGAACAATTCTGAAGCAAACCAGCTGCACCATAGCAGAAAACGAAAATTCCCAATACTTCCTTTAAATGAACTAGTGCTTTTAGTGCTTGATACAATTACCTGTGCTAAAACCGGCATTATATTAAAAACAAGCAATGTGTATTTTGCAAACGTGCTTTACTGGTATTCTATTACAGAACCACTCTAAAACAAAACCAGCATAGACAGCATATTTCGACATCTAACAAAAAAGGTGCTGTCTGCTTTTATTCAACTACCGCCTAAAAAAACTCCCTAAATGTCAAAGTCCAAGGAAACAGGCGTACGTTTGATGACAGAAAGATCAAGTTTAGCGTTAGATGTGTTACCCACATTTTCGAAATCCGACATAGAGTGCCCCCCTTCGACATATTAAACCCCCCTTTGAAATTCAACTTATAGTGCTCTCATGACCCTCTTTCACCATTTTAATTCGACAAATATTGTTCACATTCTACATATTAACCCCATCCTTTGAAATCCGACTGATACTGCCCCCATGACTTGCTTTCTCCCTTTTAATTTGACACTGCTGGCAATTGTCTCCCCATTTTTCTGGATAGGTGATCCATGCTAGGGGATGTCAGGAGGGGTTTTCCTATTAACCCTTTGATTACCAGAGGGGTAGCAAACACATTGCAATGCATTGCTACCTCTCTTGTACTCATAGGATTAAAGTGGACATATCACCTTATAAAAAGGTGTTACCATCTGCTTTGTTAATTAAAGTTATTCTAGGAAAGCTGAGTTTTAAAAAAATCGAAATACTTATAACTATATCCCCTCTTCTATACTATGCACTTCTGTATTATGTGCACATCACAGCTCTACAGCACATTGTATTTCTCCTCCCACCTCCCTCCCAGCTGTCCTAGGGAGTGTGTTCATGCTTCCCTTCAGTGTGCTGTGAACAGCTCCCAGCATTACAGCAAGCTGCGATTAACATTATACTGAGGTTGCAAATAAAGATTAAGCAAACTCCTCTTGATACCCCTTGAATGCTATGTTGTACTTATTTCTTCTCAACCTGACAGAGACCTCTTTGGCATTCAAGGAATTAGAATTCCCATATAAATCAATGAAAGTCATTATTCATCTCCTATGCCACCGTTAGTTTGTCCCAGAGTTGTTCTAGTTCTTCATTCTACATCAGTTCCAATCAATTACAAGCAATAGATAGTGTGATATGGTTCCCAAATAGGATCTGGTATATTGCACCTTTGACCCCAAAATATAACAAATAGTGGTCAGGAAAGCACCAAGAGACAGGAGACAGCAGATTAACCCCCACTGTTATATCACTCCCAAAGACACAACATTTACCGGCAGAAATGTAAGACCCAGTTTTTCTAGTCACACACCAAACAATGCATAGTAAAAACCACCGTCAGAGACAAGAAAACAGAGAAACAACAGCTCATACAACACACAGTACATAACCCAAGCATACAAAGGTAAAATGAACCCCTGAAAAGTCAATTAAACACACAAATAATGCCTAGACCATACAAACAAATCACAGACAAACAACAAAGAACCCACCAACCCCACAGGGACAAGGGTAACACAAAACATCACAACATAAGTCATCACAACATACCATGGCACAACAGGATATACCACACAGCACAACATGCACACCTGTCAATTCCAAAACAAATCAAGCTCACCTATACAACATCAACATCCAATGGAGACACAACATGCACCTCATAACGTCACACACACACCTGACAGGTACATACCAATTACAACAAATCACACCACCAACTACAGACACACCAGCAAACACTTACCTGGACAACACACACCTTCCCATTGGTGAATTCTGACCACATGATTGCTCCTGAACAGCACCTTACCACTGTTTAAATGGACAGTTCACCCTCTCCAGACATGGTGTGAGAGTGAGACCACTCAGGGAAACAGAGAGAGACAGACAGAGAGACAGAGAGAGATCACAACTAGTATGTTTACATACTCATATCTGCAAAGACAGCAGAGGTGAAGGCATGCAACAGCCTGTTCAACAGCCTTCACCTGTTGCAAGTGATGATGCTCCAGTAGAAGACCATCCTCACCTGAAGGACAGAACCCACCATCAGCATCCACAACAGGAGGCCCCCCAACTGCCATAGCAGGAGGCCCCCATCTACCGCAACAGGAGGCCCCCAGCTTACACAGCTGCCACATGGACCTGTGGAGCAGCAGAGGGATGAGACTGCCAGAGCTCAGGATATACCGCACAAAGGTCACACTCCTGGGAATGAGGGATGCTGAAGTAAGGGAACACTATAGGTTGACATCACAAAGCATCATACACCTATATGGAGTCATTAAGGACGACATAAACCCCATTTACACTGCTAATCATTCCTTATCTGGATTGCAGAAGCCAATGTGTGCCATTCATTTTATGGCAAGTGGATCGTTCCAGTCCACAGAAGGATATGTGTCTGGCATGTCCCAGTCCACCTGCTCAAGGAAACTTGATCAGGTGTTGACAGCACTCAAGAGAAAGGCCAGTACCTACATCCACTTTTCCACAACTGACATGGAGGGGTGCATGTCAAACAGGCCTTTTATGCTAGAGGAGGAATACCTTGGATCATGGGTGCCATAGATTGCACACATGTGTGAATAAGAGCTCCAGCACAAGAGACACATCTGTACATCAACAAGAAGAACTTCCATTCCATCAATGTGCAGATGGTGTGTGATGTCACAATGCAGTTAACCAACATTTGTGCCAATTTTCCAGGCAGCTGCCATAACTTGTACATTCTCAGACACTCCTCCATCCACAGGGAGTCTGAGAATGGGATACATACAGGAGGATGGCTTTTGGGTGAGTCAACAAAAAAAAAACAACACACCACGACATCCATAGGTGCACTCACATAACGCATGTATACATACAATTCAGTATGGTCATGACACACAAGGAGTACATCATCCATACAATATGTGTTTCTTGTATCATCATATCACTCTCTGTCCACAGGTGGTGCAAGTCGTGGCTGCTCATACCAGTAACCAATCCCCCCCACACCTGCGCAGGAGCGCTACAATAATTCACACGTCAGGACCAGGAGTGCCATAGAGATCACTTTGACCTGCCTAAAGCCAAATTCCATTTCCTGGATCACTCAGGGATTTCCTGGATCACTCAGGGGACGATCTACAATATGCATGTGACATCATCCTGGTGTGTGCCATACTCCACAATATTGCGGTAGACACACATCTAGTCAAGGGTGTGGAGCCACAACAGTCCATGGAGGTCACCATTCCCATTGATGAGGATGAGATACCTTGAGAGGGACGCAGATGTGAACCAGGCTCATCAGGGTCTACTTTACCTGTGAGTAAAATGCATGTGTGACCATGGTCATGCTTGTGGAATGCATTCAAACACACTCACACAACACATAACCATCTGTTCTACTCCAAAGGATGACCCATCAACACAACCCTCCACTCTGACAATCTGGGAACAAAGTTACACCAGATTGGCCGTGTTTATCATATTCTAAGTTGAACTGACAGAAAACTAGATCTATGAGGTTGATCATAGCCATAACACCCCTAGAACCCTTGGAGTCATTGGGGGATCTCAAATGCAATGACATGCAATACATTAGATACCAATCTAGAATTCCATGTCTTAAATGGATATTGGACTTAGCATGAGAGCAATAGTTGTGCAATGCCTAATGGAGCAGAATAGGGATGGATATACTATGTTGGTGTTGGCTTCAGTACCTGAGTAAAAATCTGTGAGTCAGGTTGCAAGGCCCACGAAGCTGACCTGTTTGTGTGTGTGTGTGTGTGTGTGTGTGTAGCACAGTGTCAATGCCACTCCATTGCTTGTTGTCTAGCCGTCATGAACACATGAGGTTTTGAGCAAGGAGATGGCAAGTATACATATTTATGTGTGACTGGGACAATGAACACACACATCATCAGTATGTGAACTGAGAACATTAGGTCTATTTCATGGGTCGTGATTCACATACTGATAATGTGTGTGCTCAGGGTCCCAGTCACACATACATATGTCTGCTTTCCATCCCCTTGCTCAAAACCTCATGTGTTCATGACAGCTAAACAACACATTGCCAAGCAATAGATAGTCTGCTCCTGTTGAAATACAAAAGGTTAACCTGTTATGTGCCAGAGAGGTATTCAACCCATTGATGAGCAATAAGTTGTGTACCCCTCTGGCACTCAAAGGTATAATGATAGTTCAGCGATAGCATGACTGTCTAGGGGTGAGTGAAAGTTCCCGCCATGTTCCCACCAGAAATCCCACGAAAACCAGGTTATTGTTCACTTTTTTGGAAGAAAATCCGCTTTTAAAACAACAATTAAAATGTTTGCATTTTTTGCCCATTGCCCAATATTTCCTGCCAATTCTTCAGTAGCTAGAACGTTTCCACCCACTGATTAACTTGGTTTTCGCTATAAAAACTTACCATATTTGCAGAACTGAAACACAATAGAAGCAGCCTCAGAGTGAGGTAGACATGCTGTACTGTTCTGCTGTGAATTGTTTGTAAAATTGAGGCAAGAGAGGTTCATAGTAACTGCTATCACTATGAGCAAGCTTAAAACTAATAGAAGTAGGAACTGGAAGGACCCTTATGTGTCCACTGAGTCTGTGGAGGAGGAGGAGGTGAGTACAACTGAACCAATGCTGTCCAATCCCCCTAAATCACCTTTTGGATCTTGGGGAAATTATTGGTAAGGGAGGAAGAGAAAGGTAGTATTAGTGAGAGCAGGACAGGTCAGATGCCTGTTCCTGCTGCAAGATGCGCTGTTCCTGCTGCCACCATTTCTGTACCTGCTGCCAGATCTGCTGCCCTGCTGCCACTGGTGCTCTACCTGCTGTAACTGGTGCTGTACCTGATGCCAAATGTGCTTTTTACTGCTGCCAATAGTGGTGTACCTACTGCCAGACGTGCTGCCTCTGCTGCCACTAGTACTGTACTTGCTGTCAGATGTGCTGCCCCTGTTGCCACTAATGCTGTGCCTGCTGTCAGACGTGCTGCCGGTGCTACTGATACCACCATTGCTGTGCATGCTGTCATATCTGTTACCCCTGCTGCCACCATTGCTGTACCTGATGCCAGATGCACTGTCCTGCTGCCACTGGTGCTCTACCTGCTGCCACTGGTGCTGTACCTTATGCCAAACATGCTGCTCCTGCTGCCACTAGTGCTGTACCTGCTGCCAGAAGTGCTGCCCCTGCTGCCACCAATGCTGTGCCTGCTGTCAGACATTCTGCCCATGCTACTGATACAACCATTGTTGTGCATGCTGTCAGATCTGCTGCACATGGTGCCACCAGTGCTGTGCCTGTTGCCAGTGCTGAACCGGCTGCCACCAGTACTCTGCCTTCTTTCAGACGTGCTGCTCCTTCTGCCACTAGTGCTGTGCCTGCTGTCAGAGATGCTGCCCATGCTACTGACACCACCATTGCTGTGCTTTCTGTCAGATCTGCTGCCCCTGCTGCCACCAGTGCTGTGCCTGCTGCCAGTGTTGAACCGGCTGCCACCAGTACTGTGCCTGCTTTCAGATGTGCTGCCCCTGCTGCCACCAGTGCTGAACCTGCTGCTAGTGTGTCTTTTAATACTCAGGAGGGGGGAAGGAGAAGTGTGACATCAAGGGATCCTAAGTCCCACTTACCATTCCCAATCAGTCCCATCAGTGCTAGCACTAGTACTAGTACTACTAAGGTCCAGAAGCTTGTTAGCATTAGGAGTGAAGGAGGGTGTATCAACAATATCCTTATATTACTAGTGACTGTGAGGAGGAAGACTCTGTAGCTGAACTTAATGTGATTGGTGTTAGTAGTAGCAGTAATGGTGAAGCAGCCAGAGTGGTAGGGGAAACATTTGAGAGCATCCAGACTAGCAATCAAGGAAGCCCACACCATTCCTCTGACCCTGGGAGTCTTCCCCTTCCTTCACTAAAGTGTCCAAGTGGAACATGATCTTGAAGAGGCCAGAACTGTTGTTGGGGGAGAGCAGGCACACAATTACTACCACCACCACCAGCAATAGTACAGATTAGCTGCCTGTGCCTGCTGCTACTGCTGCCAATCTGCCTCCTTCAGGTCAAAAAGAAATGCCAAGTGTGACATTAGAGGACCCTCTGTCACATTGCTCATCACCTCCTCCAAGCAGCAATAAGATGTCTGTAATAGAGCAGCACGTAGGGACTAGTGGTGGTGGTGATGATGATGCTGGAGAAGCTGAGGTTGAAGAGACATTGATGGCCTTTTCAGCAGAAATTGAGAAGGAATGGGAGAGACGGATGAGGATGGGCATCACCACCACTACTAGCAGTGAGATTTTGGAATTTGAGGAATTTGAAACTGCTGTAATTCCTGCTGCTGCTGAGATGCAGGGGCAGCAGAATGCTGAGGAGCAAACTAGTGTGCCCCAGACACAGTGGGAATGGGGTCAACAAGTGATGCGTGACTAGGGCAGGTTCCACTTGCCAGCACCAGCAATATTCCTGGTCCTAGTTGCAGTGCTGAATATGAGGCAGTAGCAGCAACATTATCCGCTGCCACAGAGAGTGAAGGGGAATGTGGAGGACAAGAAGAAAGAGACCATTTTTCTCCACCTGTTCCCTCCATGTAGGGTGTAGGACTATTTTTCTCTTGGGGCAAACACAGTGCAGTCATCACCAATGGCACTGTGCACAATTTGTGACAAGTCAGTGAGAAGAGGAAAGGACGGAACACACCTTGGCACAACCTCCCTGATATTACACATGAAACACAGACACCATGACATTTATGTCAAACATATTAAGGCCAATCACCCACAAACTGAAGTCCACTGCACAATGCCTAACACATCCGTTGGTATAGATTAAAAGAAACTTTATTTCAAAATCAATATAAAAAGTGATACTTATCAACATCAATGACTCAAACTCACAGATCACCTCAGATGTCCGGAGGCTCATGGTAACATTAATGCGTTTCGCATATTCACCGCTTATTTATGATGACAAAATCCAGAACATTAGTGCTCATATTTAAATTCACTCCACCCAATGACATCATGGCATCAGTAATCCACATAATTTGGATGCCACTCGTTACCAAATTCCCATCTAGCTCTAATCAAACAGATGGGATAGTTAACCCTAAAAATCTCTCACAATATGTTATATTACTGAAACCAATCATATTAAGTAATCCACAGGATGAATATGGGAACCAACCCACATTAATATAGTACACAATAAATAAGCTGCATCCTTACAGGTGGATACCTAAAGATTACTGAGACAACAATAGTAGGAGTGAATAGATAACAAAGTGATAAATGCCATCATATAGACCATTGTAAAAATGGGCTATACCAAATTAGTAAACCATTAGTGACACTGATATTAAAAAGGTACATAGCAATAAATCACAGAGTCACTTTCAAGTCCAGACAACATAATTATACCATCAAAAATCTTTAAAAAAACAAAACATCTTAAAATATATCACATATTAAGCTGTGCTATTAACTATTGCTATCAGAGTTAGACTCAAAAACTGTGTCAATCATGTACAACAAAGATAGCACCATAAAAATTCATATAGTTAAACTACACAGATCAAATGTAACTGAATCTAGGGGAGAGAAAAGAGAGGGACAAGCCTAAAGTGACCCCATAGTGAAACAAAACATATACATTCATAATTATAATAAATACATTGATGCACTCAAAAGAATCTGTTATCACTGAAGGGTCACACCTGGCAAATCCCCCTTCAAATATCAGAGAACCCCAAACAGTGGCATTAATAAATGTGGCATAAAGAGTAACAGCTCCCACAATTGTACAAATTAGATTTATCAGGCAGTAATAAGTACAGTTAGATGGATATTAGCACCCTCCGCAAAAAAGAATTACATTGAAGATGTCAAAGGTTGTTATATAAACAACTCTGCAGGGGTCAACATCTATAACAAGAGATTACACATAACAGGAAACATCATTTTCTCGATTCAGACCCAATGGAAACCTAGTTCTAAGCCAAAAAATCCAAAAGAATTCTCTTCATGATAGAAGACTCTCAAGGTCTCCACCTCTCACTCCTAAGTGAACTCTCTCAATACCTGGAATCTGCAATGAATCACTATTCTTATTATGATGTACCTCAAAGTGATTGGCCACTCTTGATTTAAATGCTTCACATCGTATGTCACTCAAGTGTTCACATATTGCTTATTGCAATCCACACAGGTAAGCAAACAAACAATATTTCTAGTGTTACCTTTAAGCCAAACACCCACCACAGAAATCAAACCCCACTGTTGCTGTACCCCCTGACTCTCCAGAAAGGCAACAAGAGGCGATGCAAAGATCAAAGAGGAGGAAGATTAGAGCAACACAGGCAAATACTGGAAGTTCCATGATGAGTGAAACAACTAGCTTGCCATCACCATCACCTTCTAGGGTAACTACTACATCTTCTGCCAACCCACCTGATTCATTGTTACCTCTACCGCCAAATGATAGCCACTCTGTTGATGTTAGGATGTGGCAATTGGTAGTGTGGTGGAGCAGAATCTCAAGCAGGGCATCAAGCGTCATCTGAGTAGATTTCATCATGCAGAATATGCTACGATGCTGGCAGGGAGGGTTCATCATTAGTATTAAACTGTCAGCAAGTTGTCATGTGTCCCTAGTGAGGTCTGGACAAGGGGTATAGTGACAGCAGCAGTACTTGGTTTCTGGTATCATGGTATTTGTGCCCCCAGATGTTATTTACCACACACACACTGTGCAGATTGCATTTGCTGATGAGAGCCACAGTTCCTGCTCTCAAGGGAAATATTTCTATTATAGTAACAACACACCCATGATTTTGGAGGAGGGGCAAGTGGAGAAGAATTATTGGCCAACTTCTTTTCTCCACATAGACTGGGGGCTACTTATTGTGCTGCTGTTGCTACTGCCTCAGGCGCGTCACTGGAGCTAGTCATGGCAAGTGGAGCCTTCATCATCCATCATCCATGTTCAGTGGCGTAACTAGAAGTCACTGGGCCCTGGGGAAAAATTTCCATGGGCCCCCCTGACCACATTGCCCCATTGGGTATCTCCACATTGCCCCCTAGTCCTCCTCTCCATGTTTCCCCCCAACTATCCACATTGCCCCAACTCTCTACATTTCCCCCAATGTCCTCCTCTCCACATTGCCCTCGACTCTCCACTTTGGCCCCAACTCTCCATGCATGGTGTGAACATCTTAACAGACTAGTGGTATTCTAATGCAGCTGTCTCGTAGACAAACACTGCACTCACAATAGTTAACCTGGGATGACCAGGTGTGATTGATTACTTTTCCTTCAGCAGAGTGCAAATTCAGATCTTTGATCAGATAATCTATCCTGCAAATGCATCAACAAACACATCTACATGTTTGCCAAACTCCTCTATTACCGCAATAGTGGATGAAACAATATGTGGACAATGTGGCACGTAGTATGTTGAGAGGTAGGTGTATGTTTTTCAGGTTTAATTGACATCATGGACCAACAACACCTTCATGTTGTTTGGCTTTGCTATGAATTGAACTTGCACAAAAGTGTCTGTATGTGATGTGTGTGATCACCCATGCTGTAACACGCTAATACACCATTAATTGTGCATCAGTTGTGTTCACTGCATTGCTTTGCAATGCATTGGAGACATCTCTGACATAGTGTATGTGGTGTATGTGCCCTCCTATAGTCCAATACCTTATAACCAAGTTATATGTGCATGAGTTGCATTCAATGTATTGATTTGCTAGGCATTGGAGACATATCTGCCACTCAACCTGTTTTGAACACAAAACATTCATGGACAGGAATGTTACTGGGGAGAAAATAAACATATTGGGCTCATTTATTTTTTATTTTTGGAGCAGCTTTGGAAGCGGCTGCAGGGGTGGAATCCCTCACACTCCAGCAGGTGACTCTTGTTGGCCTGGTGGCTTCAGGTGGTGCAATGCTGAAAGCTGAGGTGGTTGTAGGCCCCTCTGTAGACGCCTAGGCCATTTCCAGGCACTGGTTTTCCTGCCTATTGGCATCTCACATTTCAACTAGCATCTGGCCCAGCAAGTCCAGCATGCCAGTTCTGAACTGGCAGAGTTCACTTGTCAGAACCACCTGTTGAGCCTCAATGGCTCAGAGGTTTTCTGTGTTCCTTTGCATTCCCATTGTGTTCTAACCTTCTCAGGGATTTGTCACATATCCTGACCTCCCTCAGTTGCCTCCACTGTATGGCCATGAACTCCTCATCCATGGCCACAGTGTGAGTAGGTGTAACCTGTGTAGAGGGAGTGGATGGTGGTTTGACTGGTGGAGGGGATGCCTCATAAAGGCTCTGTGCCTCCTCATCTGGCACTGGAGGTGAAGGTGGTGTTAATGTCTGGAGAGGGTCAACTGGGAGACGGCCAACATGAAGGGAGTGTGGGAACATCACCAGGATATCCACGAACCACTCAGTCCCCTGGGATGTTCCAATCCCTAGACTGGGTTGGTGGTGTTGGTGATGATGTGTAATCATCCAGGGTTTGGGGACTCTGGGGCTCACCTATCAGCCCCACATGCTCATAGTCCTATGGCCACGGGTCATACCTTGGACACTGGTATGTGGATCCCTGCAGGCTTGATTTCGTGTCAGTGGTGGCTTCCTGCTGCGGATGCATCCACATGTGTGGGTGTGGTCTAGCATTGGGGCCATATGAGCCATGATGAGGCACGGGCACAGTACCTGGCATCCAGTGCCTTCCTGTACGTGGTTATTGTGGTGGTAGTGGCAGGGCCTGGAGGTCATATTCAACCCTTATCAGTTGTTGTGCTGGTGGGGGGGCCTGGAGGCCATATTCATCCCTTGAATGTTGTGGTGGGGGGGCCTGAAGGCCATATTCATCCCTTGTTGGTGGTGGAGGCAGCATTGAGGTGGTGGTTTGCCTGTCTCCAGGCTCCTGAGGAGCTGTGTCAGCGTGAGTGGGGGTCCTCCTCCTCACCCTCCTCCTGCTGTTCTGCAGGCAAGTATGCTGCGTGGGGAAATGACATGATGTAGTTAGTCATGTAAGCTATGACAGGAGTGCTGCAAGACTATGATTTTAACATGTGAACCGTTGAGTGGCAGGATGGTATCCATTGCATTCTTTGCAATGCAATGGTAACCATCCTGACACACACTGATTGCTGAGCTTCACATGATCCCATACATTGATTCCACTAACCTACAGTGGTGTAGCTTTGATTATCATGTGTATCATGAGGACTGAGGCTGACAAGGCATACCTCCTTGCTATCCCCATTCGTCTGGATACATGTGGTGAACAAAACTGAATCATTACACCTTGAGTGAGTGTACAACACCTAGGCCTCAACAGCAAACACACTAGGGCCTCTGAACACATCAATGCAAAAGTGATGAACAATGACTATGGTACGGAGTCCAATTAATGATGTCAGCAACACAGACACAGCAATCACACCAACAAACATGATCTGTGGAACACATCAACCCAATCAGCTGCAGGACACATCGAACACACCCCAGGAATCTACAAACCAAACAAACAGGAAACATGGGGAGGTATTATTCAGTAGAACTGGAGATTACTTCTCCATTTCCTGTGTTATTCTATCAAGACTATGCATTAAAATGTCTGAAGTTGGTGAAATCTTAGTGCATTGGTTCCATAGACTAACACAGGAATTGCAGAAGTGATATCACTGGGTAAGTCATCCACACAATATCACCTCTTTCTTACCCCTTAATGAATACCTCCCCTGGCATGGTTGAGCCTTGGAAATCACATATGTCCTACAGAGTGGTAATGGCAATAAATGCCACCTGCCTATCCACAGTCTTCAGGCTACATATGATACAGAAAGCTGAACCTTGACTATTCCACTTGGACAAACTAACTACATGTACAACACATAGGCCTGAAATGGAGTAACAATACTACAAAAAAATGCACCAATTCCACTGCCTTGTTATCCTCTGTTAACCCTTTGAGCGCCAGGGGACTAGCCAATGTATTGTCAAATAATGCATTGATCATCCCTCTAGCACTCAAGAGGCTAGGTGCTTACCTCTTTGTTACTCTATATATGACATTGTGGTACAGATAACAGTTATTTATTTGCCTCCAACATGATGGTGTGCATTGATTTTGTGCTCTGATTGTGGTTGATGTAGGCAGCATCAATGGGGTTAAACAGGGACTTGACCATTCCCATTTGTGCTGGGTTTGACATATATTCCATCCTTGTTTGCACCATCTCAGCGCTGTGTTGCTGAACTTGTGGTGAGGCATGCTGGCCATGTGTTCTGGTATCACCGTGTTGGGCCATAGTAGGTAGAAGAGTTTATGTATGTGTATGTAGGGCTTGCTGCACTTACTGGTAGTCCGGAGGGTCCTTTCATCTCCAGTGTCACTCCATCCTGGAACCCCCTCAACATCTGTTGCTGACATGTGTTGGTGTAGCATCTCCTCCCAGTCAATGAATCGGATGTTGATGGGGGTCCAACGCCAGTGCCTCTGGAATGCATGGCCACCTCACCCATTTTGTTTCTGACAACTCACTTGCAGTCCGTCGACTTCTTCTTTATTGAGTCCAGGGAGCGGTTGCAGCTGTAGATCGTATTCACCCTGCTCGCAATTTCCCTCCAGGCAGCCTTCTTCCTTGCCCCCATACCAGTGACTCTCTGTATGAGGAACTGGATCTTCTCCCTCTCCCTTATGGAGGGAATCAAGACCCTGTTTCCTCTGTGGTATACTTAGAGTCCCTCAGCCTATCTTCCTCAGCAGCACCCTGGGACGTATCGGACCTTAGGCTTTAAGGCCCTGCTGTGATGGCCCTGGCTGTTTGGGGTGCTCCCCATATATTACCCCTCCTCCCACTGGCAGGTCTACTCCTACTATGCATGTGCTTGCTCTTGAGTGGGTCCCCCTCCGCCCCACAGATCTCCCTCTTCCACTCCTACCCTGACCAGGGATGCCCTCCTGCACTTCCTCTTCTTCTCCTACTCTCCCCATCCCCCTCTCCTGCTCTCCTCTCCATCTCACACCCATGCAGTCACTCGGGCCCCTCACACACACTCACTCAGACTCACTCACTTACACTCTCTTGTACTCACAGACAAAAAATTATAAATGTGTGTGATGTGTTAAAAAAATACCTATGTTGGTCACGGTCAATGCGAAGGGCCTTAATTCCCCAGAAAAGAGAGCCTTAGCCCTAAGAGAGTTCAAAAGGATGTCTGCTGACATAGTTATGGTTCAAGAGACCCACTTCTCAGCACTAGCTCCCCCGAAATTTTTCAATAAGACATACCCCACTGCATATTTCTCGCATGCGCCTACTAAGAAACGAGGGGTTGCGATTCTAATCAAGGCCCATGTTCCTTGGAAACTCTTAGAATCACACACTGATGAGATGGGACAGCTTCTAGTCCTCAGGGGTTTACTATACAATGTACCATTTCTTCTCATTAATGTTTATGCACCAAACAAAAATCAGGTTTCATTTCTCTCTAAGACTCTACAACGTATTGACGAGTTTGAGGAATCTCAGTTGATTTTGGGTGGAGATTTTAATATAGTGTTAGATCCCCTTCTTGATACCTCCACTGGGAAGTCCTGTTTTAAGACTTCACAATTGAGATTCCTCAAAAACAAATTCACACAGTTGACTTTACTCGACGCCTGGAGAACTCTTAATCCCACGATTAAGAACTATACTTTTTATTCTCCTCCTCATGACTCCTATAGTCGCATTGATTATTTGTTTGTACCACATTGTCTGATTCATCTACTCTGTAGTGCCTCTATAGAGACAGCATCTTGGACGGACTATTCCCCGGTTTTGATATCCTTAAGATTCCGTGACCCGGATATCACCCAATTTTCGTGGAGATTGAACGAATCCCTACTCCGATGCGAATCGGATGTAGCGGCCCTCTCAGATCATCTTAAGGAATACTTTATCAGTAATATTTCCCCAGATGTCTCATTTCCTGTCATATGGGAAGCACACAAGGTGGTCATACGCGGTCATTTTTATTAAATTAGGATCCTATAGGAAGAGGGAACGTAATCAAAAAATGTTGCAACTTTTAGCAAATATTAGTGCGCCAGAGACTAAGCATAGAAACAACCTTGATCCCTCTGATTACTTGGATATCACAAAATTAAAGGAAGAACTAAATTCTCTTCTCCGTCAAAATGTAGCGAAATCCACTCTATGCTATAAATATCAGAGATATGTGGAGGGAGACAAATGTGGTAAGTCGCTGGCTAATTTGGTCAAAAAACGCAAAAGGCAGAGTACTATTATTTCTATTACTGATCCGAGGGGCGCACGTCATACTACTTCCCCGAGTATCGCGGAGGCTTTTCGAAAGTATTATCAGAATCTCTATAATCTAGAAACAGACGTCACTGGTCCAACTTCTACTCCGTCGCAACAAGTGCTAGACTTCCTAAGGAAAGCAGGAATCCCTGGTCTCTCCAAAGCCGACTCTGATGAGCTGGAACGACCGATTACTATAAAAGAAATTGAGCGAGCACTCAGACATATGGCCTTGGGTAAATGTCCGGGCCCCGATGGCCTTCCATTACTTTATTATAGGACCTTTCAATTGCACCTCTTACCGCATCTTCTTACTTTGTTTAACTGTATACGATCTGGAGCTCCCTTTACACCTCAAACGCTTGATGCCCATATTTCTGTTATACATAAACCAGGTAAGGATCCAGGAACTTGTGCAAACTACCGTCCTATATCGTTGAATGTCGATGTCAAATTGCTCACGAAAATTCTTGCCGATAGACTGAAACCCCGGTTACCCTCCATCATTCATATTGATCAAAGCGGTTTTGTCCCTAAGAGGGAGGCGAGACATAAAACTACCCTAGCTATTTCCCTCATACATATTGCCCACAAATGTAAAATTCCCTCGGTGCTGATCTCGACAGACACATTGGGTTAGTACATTCCAATCTGCGGGTGCTTCACATAGAAACCTGACTAAATTTGAAACGCTACTTACTTCCCCTTCTCCCTGTCTACGCCCGTTAACTGAATGTTATAAATTACTTTGCATTGGTACTATTGACTGCAAATGGTATTATCTATTGGAATGGGAGAAGGAGCTAGGTACAACACTGTCTATGTCCCAATGGTCTACGATATTTAGTATATCAAGGACCTCTGTACGAGACACTAAATTGAAGGAAACCAACTACAAATTTTTGTTTAGATGGTACCTCACGCCGGATAAATCTGCCCGTTTTTCTTCTAATCAAACAAACGTATGTTGGAGATGCGGTGAAGGAATAGGCACCCATCTTCACATCTTCTGGACTTGCCCGAAGATCTGGTCGCTGATTATACAACACATTAATAAGGTGTACAAGACTAGCCTACCTCTTTCCCCATTGGCATGTCTATTTTTCCTTCTCCCAATAGGAGTTATTAGGATTCTTAGACAACAGATTATGGCAATTTTTTCTCTTCTTTCTGTAATGAAACTTCTTATTGCCCAAGCCTGGTTATCCGCAGACCCTCCGTCTTTCTCTGCATGGTTGGCCCTAATAGATCAAAGGCTTCACCTAGAAAAATGTTATGCTCTTACTACCTTTTCTTTAGACTCTTATTTGGAGAGATGGACCCCCTGGTTTTCTGCAGACACCCTCGTCCACACTCACTAGTATTACCACTGGGTGGGTCTTTCAATACTAACTATGCTACTCTCTCTGGAGCTGTCTTTACCTGAGGGTTCTTGACTTGCCTTTGCATTGACAGTCTCCTTTTCTTCTCCAGCCCTCAGGAGGCTTTTTATTACAAATGGTATTTTTCACTTCTTCTGTGCCTTGTTGGGGGCGTCTGGGTGGTTGCAAGTCCAATGTGCTCCTCTTCCCCCCCCTTGCGGTCTGTTCCCCCCCCCCTTATATCTTTTCATACCTAATTTTTTCCCTGCTACACCTCTGCCTTGATCTAGCTGTCTCATTCCCTTTTTTTTTTCCCCCTCTCTCTCTGTCACCCTTTACCCTGTTTCCTCTATCTAGACTTTTCTGAATCTTATTTATTATTTTTATGCATACAACTCTCATCTGCATAGAGGATGAGTAATCTTTCTTCTCAACACTGCTCTAGTTTATGCCACCATATATGATGTTTATTATAACTGAAAGAACGCCGTTATACCATTACAATTGTGTTTTCTCTATCTTGTATTAACATGTACATATCCACGGACTGTTTACTCTGTGATTTAAGCCGCTTGCATGCGGACTTGAAGTATTTGCTCTGTATGTTTTTGCTTATCAATCAATAAATCTTATTAAAAAAAAAAATACCTATGTGTGTTTGTGTTTGAATGCATATTGGGAATGTGCAAAAGTGTATTATGTGTCTCTCTGTGTACCAATGCTCTCCAAAACTCCTTTAATATGTTAGCTCCTCTCTCCCTCGCTCTATAGCTTTCCTCCTGGGTCCAGTGATCTAGCTTGCAAAAACTAGAAATGCAGACAAAGGTGAGTCGGTTATTTTGGGGGTATATATAGGTTATTTGAATGCACTTGATACTTTGGGGTGCTGTGATTGGCTGTGGCGCTAGATAACATCGGACGTTCACTTTTTCCTTTAATATGGACGTATAGTACGTTACTTACCATGTGTTTTGACACGGCAATGAAGTCAGATTTATGTGTGAAGCAGGTTTAAGGTGTGTATATATTTTGGTGGCCTTCACTCGTTAGCCATTCTGCTAAGGGAACATACAGAGTTATAATGTTTATTAGTAGGCAGATCAGGAAGGTCCGATAAAGACTAACTTAATTGGTAGCAGAAAAGCTATAAAATTCTCAGTTACTGGGGTATGAGGAGAAGGTTGAACTTGATGGACTTGTGTCTTTATTCAACCTAATTTATTGTGTTACTATGTTACATGAAAGCATGCTGTTATGCGTATATTTTGCAATGCACTGGATAACCCTCTGGCACCCAACAGGTTAACTTCATGTTTGTTTTTAGTGGCTGCTTAGTCATTGTATCTTATTTTTGTTTTATTCTTTAGTTAATAGTATAATGTAATATGCATGTTTTTCTTCTCTGTTGAAGAAAAGAAAGTACATCTAGTAAATGAAATGTTAGATCATGGAGATGGAGCTTACATAAACTGTAATAATACTATATACACTTTTACAATATAGTAACGCATGTACGATAATTATTTGTACTAGAAATTATTATAATATATATATATAATATAATTAATGGAAAAAAAATTTTTCAAGTATAGACTGATGTGAATATTTTCTGGCAAACTTTTGAGTGCCACTCAGAGTTAACCCTTTGAGTGCCAGCAGGGTACGCAACGCATTGCTTTGCAATGCGTTGCGTACTCCTCTGGCATGCAAAAGGTTAAAAATGTATTGCCTCTAAAATTCCAGTTTAGTTTGGTTTTTGCTGATAGTGCTCATCTTAACAGACATTTTGAAATCATACTATTACATGTTCCTGTTACTAAGGGCTGTACTCAGAAAGCTAAAGATGTTTAATTTTGTAGCAGGCCAACTGCACAATAGGGAAAATTACAAAAATGTTGATTGTCCATTTAAATAATACTTTTACCACTCAGATGCTAGAGAAATCTCCAGTGCATTGTTCCAGAAAGATTTATCTCTTTTTAAAGAAAAACTAAGTCGCACATCTGTAAGCTAAAAAAAATCCACTTTTTTACTTTTTAAGTCAAAATCATTCTAAATAGCATAATTACACTGCCATCACAATTTTTGCTAATGTTCTCTGTGAATTGGGAATAATTTATATCTACTATTTATAAATAGTAGAAAGTTAGATCATGCACAAGGAAATTGTAGAAAAAAATCTACTGGCATTTAATCTAGTGACTGTATCTTAAAGGGCAATTATCAAAACTGCTCTTCTGGGACAGCTGCATTATATACCCAGTGCACTAACAGGGGTCTGAAAGAAGTGCTTCCCCACTGTATCACATATTATTTTGTTGTCCTGTGCATAGAGGTCCCCATAGGAGAGTTGCAACACAATAGAAAGCCTATGTTTAAGGGCTCTGTGAAAACATTACAAACTTAGAAGGGTGTATGTAGTATCCACACAAAACCAGGAATTGTTGAGAATCACAATTAACTAGTTTATGTTCTGACAGGGTGGGTTAGTTTTCTGGCCCACTGAAAATCTGATAAGCCATTTTGGGTCGATACTGAGCAGCCATGGGTCTTTTTTTACCTATCATTGAAGCTGCCTTTCTAAAAGTGATAATTGCCCTTTAAATCGATTTGTTGCATGTTTTCATGGTCACAATTTGGACTGAGGATTTCATATAAAGAATTGGGAAAGTATTGGTTCTAAATCAATTGTAATAAGTGTCAAACCAAAATTGGCGAATAATGGCACTTCCTGTTTGGTGAATAATTTCCAGTGAAAAATGCAGTTTTCCAGCTTTTTTCACCTAGCTTATTGCACTGAATGAGAATATTGAATCTACTCACAACATATAGCAAATGTTATTTTATTTCTCAAAGGTATTGTATAAAAGGGGTATGAGAGTGCCCGTGTTGGTGGAGTCTGGGATAAAACGATCTGAGGAGGGTGTCTATGTTAGTGGGTGGAACCTGGGGAAAATATCAGTTGAATAGGGAATTTTTTTGGGGGGGATGTTGATTGACTGGTATCGGAGTGACAGTTAATAAAAAAATGAATAAAATTAAAAATAAAATAAGAAACTAGTACATAAAGTGAAACAGACAGGGATTCCCTGAAGTAAGCTGTGACTGATACTTGACGGTATAGAGTATTTTGTAGAAGATAATGTGTAGGACTTAGACTTATTAGAGGCCACAAGTCCTAAGGAATTTGTTGTAGGAAATTAGACGTGTGTTAGGCTCAAGCCCAAAGGAAACATTGATTTGTAGGACTTAGAAGTAGGTTAGGCTCAAGCCCTGAAGACTGTAGGACTTATAGGAGATTTGTTTGGCACAAACCCCAAGGAAACATTGATTTGTTGTAGGACTTAGACTTGTGTTAGGCCCAAGCCCTGAAGAAGCATTGATTTGTAGGACTTAGGCTTGTTAGAAACAAGCTCCCCCAATGAGCACATCTGCACTCACATCAAACTCCTGGCATAACTCTAACCAAATACTATGACTCTTAAGGTCCCCAATGTGAAATCATCCCACCAGACACCAAGTGCTGCTGCTGTCACTATGCCCCTTGTCGACTCGCCACTAAGGACACATGACAACTTGCAGTTTAAAAATAATGATGAACCCTCCCTGCCACCAGCTTAGTGTATTATATTGGATGGAATCTCCTCAGATGCCACTTGATACCCTTGTTACAATTATCCTCCACCACACTGCCATATGTGGTCTGTGTACCACACAGTGTGCAATGGGTGGACACAAACTGCCACATCCTGACATCTACTAAATGTCTATCAGCTGGTTTGGGGAGGTAAATATGAATGAAGTGGATTGCCAAAAGATGTAATTACATGATCTTCCCACCTCTGAATCCTTGAGCAGGAAGGAGATGGCGAGCCAAGTGTTTTGCTCATCATCAAACTTTCAGGCTCTGGCTGGGTTTCTCTATTCTACCTTTTCTTTGATTTAAACCTCAGCTCTTGTTGCCTTTGGGGAGAGTCAGGGGGTACAGCAACAGTGGTGCCCAATTTCTTTGGTGGGGGTTTGGCTTTAACATGCTTCATATAAATGTCATGGTGTCTGTGTTTCATGTGTGTTATCAGTGCTGTTGTGCCAAGGTGCATTGACTCCTTTCCCCCTTTCACAGACTTTTCACAAATTGTGCATAGTGCCATCACTGATGACTGCTCTGTGCCTGCTCCAATAGAAAAATAGTATCACCCCCAGAACTTCACGGGGGAGAGGAAAGGTGGAGAAAATGGCCTCTTCCTTTTGTCTTCTAGATTCCCCTTCACTGGCTGGGGCAGAGGATGATGTTGCTGCTGTTGCTATTAGTGCCTCAGAATTAGCACTATAACAAGGACCAGGCATATTGCTGCAGGAAATTGGAAACTGTCCTAGTCCTGCATCACTGGACCCCATTCCCACCGTGTTCACTGTATTCTGTGGCACACTAACCTGCTCCTCATCACCCTGCTGCCCTTGCAACTCAGCAGCAGCAGGAATTACAGCAGCAGCAAACTCTGCAAATTCACCAAACTAACTGCTGGTGGTGATGCCCATACCATTATCTTTCTCCATTCCTCCTTGGTTTGGGCTAAAAAGGCTATTAATGTATCTTGCACCACAACTTCTCCACCATCATCCCCACCACCACCAGTCCCTCCTTGCTGCTGCTGCTCTATTACAGACGTCGCAATGGTTGGAGGTGATTAGAAATGTGACAGAGAGTCCCCTAGTGTCACACTTGCTATCTCTTGTTTAGCTGAAGAAGAGAGACTGGCAGCACTATCAGCAGGCACAAACACTGATCTGTGCTCATGGAGGTGGTGGTATAATTGCTGTGAGCAATCAGGATCATGTTCCATAGGGGCAATGCCATGTGGGAGGAAGGGTACTGCCAGGGTCAGGGGAATGTTGTGGGTTCCATTGACTGCCAGTCTGGCATCTCCATATTATTTTCCTTGCCACCTTAGCATCAGTAGGAGGATCTACTGAGGTCAAATTAGTCCCAGCAGCTGCTTCACCATTACTATTGCTATGACGAACCACATAAATTTCAGTCTCTTAGTCTTCCTCACTGTATCACCCTCTCCCTCACTCCTAATACCCAGAGTCTGTGGCTGCTGGATCTTATTAGTAGCAGTAGTGGTAGGACTGCTTGGGGATGGCAAGTGTGACTTAGGGTCCCCTGCTATCTCACTTGGCATTGTCTCCTCCTCCCCCCCTCCTGAGAATCACAAGACACCCTGTCAGGCACAGCACTGGCAGCAGGCACATGTAGCTGACCTGGCCTGATCACACTACTAACCTCTTCTTCCTCTGCCCATGACACAAATTCCCCCAAGATCCCTAGGGGTGATTTTGGGGGATTGGCCATCATTGTGTCTGGGGAATCAGGACATCCAGACCCACTGGATGCATAACTATCCTTCCAGTTCCTCCTTTTACTTGTACTCTAAGTGCTCATAGTGTTATCAGTCACTATGAGCCTTTCCTGCCTCAATTTTGCTAAATAACTCAAGGCATAACAGCCTTTCAACCCCTCTCTCTATCTAGCTGCTTGTATTGTGTTTAACTTCTTGGAAAATTCACAGTTTTATAGGAAAAATGTTAAAAAGATGTAAGTAAAGGGGCAAAACATTTGTAGCCATTGAAAAACTAGCAAACATTTATTGGCAATGGGTGAAAAAAGGCAACGATTTTAATTGCTATATTTAAAGCAGTTTTTCCCATGAAAAAGTGGATAACAACATGGTTTTCATAGATTTTTTAATGAAAACATGACGGGAACTTTCACCCCCCTTTACTTGGCACATAGACATGGGGATATCTGCTACAGGTGGTATATGTCTGTTGTATAGATGTGTGAAACTGTACTGAAACCGTATGCAAACTTTGACAATGTCTGCACTTTCTTAATGTAGCTGAGGGACAGCCCAGCATGTCTATACTATGATTTTGTACTGTGGATTAATAAACCATAAGCATCTACTGGTAGCCCTTTTTTGGCTATTAGCACATGCAAAGAATAGATAGCAGGTTTGGAGGAAAATGCTAAATTTAGTGGGAAGCCACCAGCACTGGATCACGGATGGGGTGTCCCTGCTATCTAGTTATTCCAAGGTTGTAAAACTGTTTGTATCCAGACAGAATTTTTTAGAAGCTAACTGGAAGTTTCAAGAGCCAATAAAGAGTTGCATGTGTATAGATGCATTTAAAATTCTTTTCAAATATTTCAGCCCAAGTAATATTTTAAGTGCCTTGACTTTTAGATTTGAATGTGTCTCTGTTTACATTTACTTGTATAAGTGTTAGTGCCTAAATAAAACAGACAACCTTTATATCGGTCTGATTCCTTTTCCCCGCCAATTGCATGGTTATAGTCATTTGTAAATAATGAAGGTGCCACACATTTTAAGCTCTGCCTTACAACAGTATTATGTTACAATAAATAAATGGGGATTAAATAAGTGTTGCGTCATAGAAACAAGACAGGAGAGGGCCCTGCCCCAAGAAGTTTACAGTCTAAATGGGTAATATAAAACAAACAGCAGGGTATGGTATGAGGGTGACAAGTTCTGTGAGTTCAAGTGCTGATTTTGCCAAAAGGCGGTGCATGATGCCAACGCTCAAAAAGACAGGATTTCATGATAGACATAAAGGCAGAGGGGATGGTTCTAGATGTAGGGAGAGAGAAATGGAGTTTTATATGTAAGGAGTTGAAAGTGAAAAAAGTTAGAGACAGGAGAGAGCAGAGGGTGTGTCTGGTGTAACAGAAAGGATATTGAGTGTTGAGTGAAAGAGGTGGCAGGAAACATAAGCAGAAATTAGGGAAGTGATGTAAGGGGGGCATCAGTGTGCAGAACATTAAAGGGATAGTAATACTATCCCGGGGCCAGAGCTGTCCATAGGATGGTGTAGCAACAGCGCCACTGTACAATTTCTGGCCACTGTGATATTGCACCTACAAAATTCAACTTTGAGCTGTAATAACTTTTGAATAAAATGCCCTTCAGCAGTGGCAGTACCCTTGTTTTACTCAGGGGGATAAAGCCTACAACATATTTTTTCACATTTTAAGTATTACTATCCCTTTAAATATAAGATGAAGGACTTTGTAAGTGATATGGTGCTGAATAGTGAGCCATGTGAGATGTCTAAGAATGATGTGAGCAGGGTATTTTTTTAGGAGGGGTGTGACAATATGTGCAGCTGAGCTTAGGACAGACTACACAGGGGAAAGAGGGGATGCTGGAAGGCACAATTTTAGTAATTTTTGGGACAGGAATGGGTAGATTTTAGCAATGTTGTGGAGAAATAAGTGATAGGTTATAGCCAAGGAGTTAATGTAAGAGAAGAAGGAAAGTGGATAATCAAATATGGCCCTTAGGCAGTGTGCTGAGCTGACTGGATGAATGTCAATTCCATCAACTGTAGTGGTATTGCTGAGTATTGGTTGAGATCTTGAAGGGAAAATGAGGAGTTTGGTTTTGGACAGATGATGGTGGGCCATCCAGATGGCCAAGAGGCAGTCTGAAAATTGTAACTGGATTTGAGGTGAAATATCAGGAATGGACATATACATTTAGGTATTGCCAGAATATAGCCAAATTAATTAATAAGTTCACCCAATGAAAGGGTGTACAGGGTGAAAAGCAGAGAACCCAGAATGGAGCTTTGAATCACCCACACAGACAGAGAGACTGTAGAGGAGACATTATTGCCAGAAGACACAAAAAGGAAACATTGTGAGAGATAGGAGAAAAGCCATGAAGCAGTTGGAATGTGGAAGTCAAGATTATGCAGAATCTGATCAAGTAGAGAATGGTTAACTGTATCAAAGGCAGAAGATAAGTCAGGTCCTGTGAATATAGAGAAATGTAATTTTGATTTTGCAGTCTGGAGATCATTAACCACTCTATAGAGGTCTATCCCAGCTGAGTGTCCAGTCCACACTGGAATCCAGACTGATAAGGGTCCAAAGATTCCTAGAGTTAACAAATGTTGCCATTTGAGGGAAGACAAGATGTTCTAAGAGTTTTGATGTAAGAGGTAGAAGGGAGACAGGTTGATAGTTAGAGAAACAAGTGGGGTAGAGGTTATCCTTCTTGACTAGGGGTTTGACTTGTTCATGTTTTCATGAAGAAGGGAAGGTGTCTGTGGAAAGAGAGGTGTTGAAAATAGGTGAAAGGGCTGGTGCAAGTGGTTTAAGTAATTAGGAGGATATAGGGTTGAAGGAGCAAGTGGTGAGGTGGGTGGGAAGGAGAACATGAGAAACCTCTGTCTATGTTACCAGAGTAAAATGCTCAAAATAGGATGAAGGGGTTTGAGGAGACAGATTTTGGAGAATGATGTAAGAATAGTAAGTTGTTTATGAATCAATTTCATCTTGTCTTTGAAGTACTCAGCAAAAGCTTGTAGTCAATGTACGGAGTGAGAGGAAGCTGTAGAACTGGGGAAACAGTACCCATTGTCAAGCAAGGTCCTGTCTTGCATAAAAGCAGTATTGAAACAAGAGTCAATAACATCAATTTGCCACTGTACAAAATGTTGGTAAGACCTCGCCTTGAATATGGAGTGCAGTTTTGGACACCAGTTCTGAAAATGGATTTTCTAAAACAGGAGAGAGTACAGTGAAGACTAAAGCAAACAATTAATTAAGGGAATGGCGGACTTGATTTATGAGGAACTGCTAGACAAACTTGGTTTAATTACTCTAGAGAAAAGACAACTGAAAGGAAATCTTGTTATAATGTACAAATATATGAGACACCAATACAAAGATCTCTCCAGTGAGCTTCTTATTCCAAACAACTAGGGGACAACCTATAAGATTAGAAGAAAGGAGGTTTCAACTTAAGCAGAGGAAGGGATTTTTTTACAGTAAGGTCTGTTAAATTGTTGAATTCTTCACCCAAGTATGTGGTAAGGTAATAGCAAATACAATGGATATATTTAAGAGAAAATTAGATACATTCTTTTAAAGAGGGGTTATATAGTGTTATACTGTGTATTAATATGTAAAACAGAAAGCTCCAGAAAATAGACTACTACTCCTTTTGTAGTATGAAGGCTTATATAATCCTGATTTTTCTGGCTTATGAGGCAAAGTTTGGACTTGTGTCTTTTTCCAACCTAATTTACTATGTATCTTATTTTGGGAGAAGGATGGAGCAAAGAGTCAAAGGCTGAGAAGAGATGGTGAGGGTTAGATTTGTTGTTTTGATAAGGTAGTATGTAGGCAAGATTGCAGAAATTTTAAAAAGAATAAATCTTCATTTGAGCGAGATTTCCATCAGAGACGTTCAGCAGAGTGAGTGCAAGAACGTTGGAAGCAGTTGTGGAAGTTAAGCCAGGGTCGTGGATTAACTTGATTAACCTGTTGTTTTTTCAGAGGGGCAAATGAATAAATTGTAGAGGATAGGACTGAGTTGTAGGAGTTAATAAGAATGTGTCGATATCAGAACAATATAACAATCACATAAAAAATCCTCCCTGTAAGAAAGGAGAGCTGAACTCACGAAATTAAGGGATGAATTGAACATCCTTCTCCATCAAGGTATTACAACATATTTAACATGCTTCAAATATCAGAAATATATTGCTGGTAACAAATGCAGTAACTTCTTTGCTAACATTGATGTCTTTCAACTGTCACACAATTAACTGACAAACCCAGCACATTACCACCGATTGCTAATACAGTCAGTGATTTTTATCATAAACTTTACAATTTAAAGGATGACTAGGGTGAGGAGATAGCGGATAATGATCCGAGGTTTTTGAAGTTTGTAACTAGAGATGGGTGAAAAATTTTGCCTCAAACCAAAATAGGCAAATAATGGCACTTCCAATTGGCAAAGATTTTCCACTGAAAAGTTCAGTTTTTCTGTTTTTTTTAGCTTGCTAATTCCATTGATATCAATGGGAACAATGAATTTACACACAACACATAGCAAATGTTATTTTATTTCCCAAAGGCATAGTATAAAAGGGGCATGAGGGTACCTGTGTTGGTGGAGTGTGGGTAAAAAATCAGTTGAACAGGGAATGTCTTTTGGGGAGGTTGTTTACCATGATTGGGAGCAGTTAATAAAAAAAATACTATATACAATTAAAAAAAAATAAGACGTTATAAAAGGGGTCTGAGGTTGGTGCCTGTGTTGGTGGGTGTAATCTGGGGAAAGAATCATTTGAACAGGGAATTTGTTTTGGAGGGGTTTGTTGACTGGTATTGGGGACACAGTTACTAAAAAATAAATAAAATAGAAAATGTATATGTAACGTGATAGAGACAGGGATGTAAGCTGCCACTGGGGTGGACTGATACTTGACGTTATTTTGCAGAGGATGATTTGTAAGGTTTGTTGTTAGAGGCCCAAGCCCTGAGGAAATATTGATTTGTAGGACTTAGACTTGTTTGGCACAAGCCCTAAAGAAACATTGATTTGCAGGACTAAGACTTGTTAGAAACAAGCCCCCAAAAAGTGTTTTTTTTTTTTTTGTAGGACTATGGTGATTTCATATAAAACCAAATATTGGTAATGGACACTGGGGACATTGGAGAGTTGATATACTAGAGTTGTGTAACATGGATAAAGGTAGGAACAAAAAGCCAAAGAAATTTCCAGCAAGATTTTTCACAAAAAAACAATTTCCCATGTTTTTTGCAAAACTTCCTACCCATAGACAATCTTTTTTGCATGGTTTCTATGTCTGCAAAATTTCCATAAACAATATTACTTCTTTTGCGCTGAATGGAGACATAAATAGCTGAAAGTGAAAGTTGTGACGTAAGTGCTACAGCATAATATGCTTTGAAAAATTTTTTAGTAGGCTGAGTGCCTTTTTCGTTTGCCCACCACACAAACTTCCTGCCTAAGTAACATTGGCATCCTTGAAAAAAACAACTGTGGTTTGGGACATTACAGCAGGGTGCAACAAAAAGAAAAGGGCAACATGTCAACCGGTAACATTTTGGCAAATTTACTATTCCACAGGTGTACTTTTGCATTATTTTTGTGCAGGTTTTGACTTCTTTCTAAAAACTTAGTAAGTGCAAGATGGCAGTACACAATGTAAGAACTGTGCAACTTTATTGCTTTAACAGCATTACTTCTGGAGGTGATGGGGGGTGGTGGCAGTATGTGTAGGCACTAGGGGTGGGCGAAAGGTTCCAGCATGTTCTACGAAAAAATTTGCAAAAATCACATTTTGCTGTCTGCTTTTTCGTGGGAAAATCCTCTTTTCATACAGAGATTAAAATCTTTGCCATTTTCACCCATTGGCAACAATTCTTTGCTATTTTTTCAATGGCTAGAATGTTTTTGCCCCTTTATTAATGTGTTTTTCCCCTTTTCACAATAAAACGTGCCATTTTACAGAAAGTAAAACAAAATACAAGCAGCTAGAGAGTGAGAGAGGTGCTAGCCTGTTGTGTTGTGAAATTTATAGCAAAATTAAGGCAGGAGAGGCTCACTATGAGCAGATTTAATAACAATAACAGGAGGAGCTGGAAGGACCATTATGCTTCCAGTGAGCCCCTACATCACCTCTAGGGATCTTGGGGAAATCTATTCACAGGAGGAAGAAGAGGGTAGTAGTGCGAGCAGGGCAGGTCAGCTGCCTGTGAGTGCTGCACCTGCTGCCAGTGCTGAACCTGCTGCCAGTGCTGAGCCTGTTACCAGTGTGTCTTGTAATTCTCAGGAAGGGGGGAGACGATGCCAAGTATGACAGCAGGGGTCCCTAAGTAACAATTGCCTTCCAAAAGCAGTCCCTAGTATGACTATTAATAATATGCAGGAGTGAGGTTGGGGGTGATCATCATATTATTAGTGACTGTGAGGAGGAAGACTCAGGGACTGAAATTAATGTGGTTGGTGTTAGTAGTAGTAACAGTGATGGTGAAGCAGCTGGTGGGACTAGCGTTAGGGGAGTGTTAGGGGAAGCATGCAGAGCATCCAGACTAAAGGTCAAAGGAGCCCACACCATTCCCCTGACCCTTGGAGTCCCCTTCCCCCATGGTACTGTCAAGGTGGAACATTACCTGAAGAAGGAAGAATTGTTGCTGAGCAGCAATAATACCATCACCACCAGGACTACAGATCAGCTGCCTGTGCCTTCTGCTAGTGCTGCCAGTCTGCCTTCTTCAGGTCACCAAGAAATGGCAAGTGTGAAACTTAGGGGACCCTCTGTTACATTTCTGTAACGGTTTTGTAGGACACTCAGACCAGCAGGTTAGAATAAAACACAGTTTTATTAATAAAACAAGAATGAACGCCCTCTATAGGCGATATAGAATAATAGAAAGAACAGTGGCTTACAGATGCCTTCTCAGGCCCAGTATACAGATGCAATAAATATACATATACTGTCACAGGACAGGCATAGAAACATAAGGATACTCAATGGTTAAAGTACATGTAAATCAATCAGTCTCTGTAGTGGTGTTTGACACGCCCAAGGTGGTAATGGAGCAGCTAGTGGTGCTAGATGAAACAACACCGTCAGTCTATTGAACAGAGATCGCTGCTTAGGCAGAACAGGAACTGAGGCCAAATACTCTGCAGAGATGAGCTACAGCCACAAGCCCCCACGGGCGTTGCAACGGAGATAACCACACTGCAAGAGCTAGAGCCAATAGCCCCCACGGGCGTAGCAACAGAGACAAACTACACTGCAAGAGTTAGAGCCAATAGCCCCAACAGGCGTTTAACGGAGACCAATATCACTGCAAGAGCGAAGCCACTAGAGCCAATAGCCCCCACGGGTATAGCAACAGAGACCAATTACTGCAAGAGCTTGAGCCAATAGCCCCCACGGGCGTTGTAACAGAGACTAAACACTGTAAGAGCTAGAGCCAATAGCACCTCCCACGGACGTGGTAACAGAGACCGACTACACTGCAAGATAGACAGAATGAGCCACCGCCTTATACAAAGGCTCTGCAAGGTAACCGGCTCAGCAAGTGTAGCGTAAGATCAGGGCAACGGCTCTGCAACTGTTAATGGAGGCTCAGTGAATGGAGACAGCAGACCTGCAAGTGTACTGGAGGCTCAGTGAATGGAGATAACAGCTCTGCTATGACAAGATCAGCCCTGCCAAAAGCACAGCGGAAGTCAAAATGTCGCCTAGGCGACACCAAGCAGCAGCGGCAGGAACAGAGACAGGGTCAGCAGCAAGCTGGTTCAGGTCACGGAGCAGGAAGTAAGCCAGGCCGGGTCAGATCATGGAGCAGGATTCTCAGACAAGCCAGATCAGGTCACAAGCAGGAACGTCAGCCAGACCGGGTCAGATCATGGAGCAGGAAACAAGGAGCATCGTCAAACAGGCCAAATCGGTACACAGGAAGCAGGAACACTGGAACACAGCAACAGCAATACTGGCTCAGGAACACCACGAAAGGGCACCTAACAGGTGCCAAAGGCCAGGTATAAAAAGGCCACAATGGGCGGGTCAAACAAGCTCAGCCAATGGGAGCGCCCACAACCAAGAATGACAGATAAGGATCACGGGCACCCTGATAATTTCTCATCACATTCTGCAGCAAGTGAGATGTCTGTAACAGAGAAGAAGAACGGAAGGAGTGGTGGTGGTGGTGATGATGATGGTGGAGAAGCTGTGGTGGAAGAGACATTAATGGCCTTTTTAGCCCAAACTTGAAAAGGACTGGGAGACAGGGATGGGAATGGGCATCACCACCACCTGCAGTGAGCTTTTGGAATTTGAAGAGTTTGCTTCTGTTTTAATTCTTGCTGCTGCTGAGTTGCACGGGCATCAGGATGCTGAGGAGTAGGTTAGTGTACCACAGACCAATAAGGACAAAGTGGGAATGGGGCAACAACTGATACGGGAAAATAACAAGTTCCACTTACCAGCAGTAGCTGGCAATACTCCTGGTTCTAGTTGCAGTGTTGATTCTGAGGCAGTTGCAGCAACAGCAGCAACATCATCTTCTGCCCCAACCAATGAAGGAGAATGTGGAGGCCATTCTGCTTCACCTTTCCCCTCCCTCTTCAAGTCATGGGTGTGGGACTATTTTTCTCTAGGGGCAGGCACAGTGCAGTCATCATCAATGGCACTGTGCACAATTTGTGACAAATCAGTGAAAAGGGGAAAGGAGGGAACAGACCTTGGCACAACCACCCTGATAACACATATGAAACACAGACACCATGACATTTATGTGAAACATGTTAAAGCCAAACACCCACCAAAGAAATCATGCACTTCTGTTTCTGTATCCCTGACTCTCCTCAAAGACAACAAGAGGCGAAGTGGAGATCAAAGAGGAGGAAGAATAGAGAAACCCAGCTAGAGGCTGAAAGTTAGATGATGAGCGAAACACCTGGCTCACTAGAAACAAATAAAATGGGGGGGTTGCCCTCCCCTTTATTCTAAACAACCTGTGTCCAAGGCAAATATATTTTATTACAATTCATTAAAATGTATAAACATGGATAGAGAGCAGTAGGAAAATGTGTATTAAGACACAATGCAATGAGGCTCAGAGTTAATGACTTCCTGTATATCTAGGTCATAGGATTATAGAGTCAGAATCTCTCAAAAATCAGTATAATCTGTCTGATGTCAGATATTGGGTTACTGAATCTCAGCAAGTAGCCATCGATTCAAGAAAAATGGGTGAATTTGTTATTTCAAAATTTAACCAGTATTGGATCAAATAGTCAGAGGGGAACTGAGGGCTCACAGTCCTAAATAGTTTTCAATCAGTCACCTGAATAATGTACCTCTTTAAGAAGTCGGTGTTAAGATGATAAATGCAAAGATACTTATATAGCCCTAACTGCAGAGCTGCTGTGCTACTGTGAAACTGTCACGGTACCTTGCGGTTGCTGCTCAAGCTGACCGTGGCGTCCTCCTGCGGCTTCAGCCGTGGTGTTATCCAGTGGCCTCAGCTGCGGCGTCATCCGGCGGCCCCAGCCGCAGACGGTCTGGCGGCTTCAGCCGCATCTAGCTGGCGGTTGAGGCTGTGTGTGTTGGCAGCTCGCTCAGGGCTGCTTCTGTGTTGGTTCTATTGGGTGCACGTCCAAGACGTGCTCTCCATTTAAAGGTACAGTGTACCTTTTGAGAATCCTCCTCTTCCTGCCCCTTTTTCTCTTAAACTGCCTGGACACTAGGGTCAGTCGCCCTTGTGTGGTGTCCAGTGCAGTTGGTTTGGTTCTCTGTTGCGTTCATAGTTTGTCTGACTACCCATCCTGGTGCCAACCTTTGGTTTTGTTTGACTACCCGCTCTGTGCATGACCCTGGCTAGGCTAACATGCCCTCTGGTGTGGACCTGCAGCTCTGGTAGACTAACTCCTCCGTGTATGACCCTTGGCCTGGCTGACTACCCATTCTGGTGCTGACCTGTGGCTCTGTCCGACTTCCTGCTCTGTGTATGACCCTGGCTAGTCTGATAACCAATCTGGTGCAGACCTGCGTCTCTGGTTTACGGTTGCGAGACCTCTTTCTAGCGTCTGATTATCCACTTGGGGTTATCTGGGGTTGTCCACTGCGCACCCAGCATACCAACGCTTCAGTGGACAGCTTACTGGTGCCCGTGGTGGCTCTGGCAGACTTCTCCTGATTCCTGTTACTATACTGTGCTTCACAGGTGCAGACCTGTAGCACCATTTCTGTTACGTTGTCCATACAGGTGTGGACCTGTAGCCGTTCCCTTCTTGAGTGCCTAGTCTCTGCAGGTGCGGACCTGTAGCACTGTTTCCTCCACTGGTGTGCTTCGTATACAGGTGCGGACCTGTAGCACTGTGTCCTCCGCTGGTGCGCTTCGTATACAGGTGCGGACCTGTAGTACGTTCACAGGTGCGGACCTGTGGCGGCCTCTCTACTGGCCTTCTGAACTCCATCTGTACCATTACAGCTGCACTTTCCCTTCTGACTTGTCCATATTGTATGGTGTACCTGCTGTATTGTTATTTGCATTATGTATTAATAAAGATTGTGTTACCTTTAGTACTGGTCCAGTTTCGTTTTTGAACCCGTGACAGAAACTCATACACTACTGTGTCTCTGCTCTGTGCAGATAACTTAAGGGCAATTAGACACAGATTAATCTAAATGAGGAAGTAGTTGATAACATGTATGATCAGATCGATACTGAATGTTATGTGTAGGGTAGCGTTTTAGGTCATAGTATTATGTAAAATTTGATACCATAAGTAATTGGATGGAGACAATCTATGTGAAGATTGCTAGATAATACCCTGAGAATGTATCAAGTACATCAATCTCCTTTTGTACCTTCCAGGTGGGTGCTGTAATTTTATGGCACAGTAGTAAGCCTACTTAATAAGTAGGGTTACCAGAATTACTGATATCCGATGAACAATAGCGAGAGCAGAAGTGATATACTATTGCAGGAGCCATATGTTAGCACTGTACTTGTTAGCATGCAGAGTGCCTTTGTCCGCTGCCCACAACACTTCCTGCTTAAGTGACACTGGCACGTATTCATGATGATGTCAAGTGATTAAAAAAAAATAAAATACAACCTACAATGTGACAGATGTGTATGGTAGTGGTGGTGGGGGATTGACGTGGTGTGATTAGTGGAACCTTGACAAACTGCATCCACCCCAGAAGGAGAGGGATCAGCATCATTTATTGCACATGCTGCAGCAATCATTGCTGCAGTCAGTTTTTGTACTACCACTTTACTCCCACATCCCTGCAGTGCTCTACCTTTCCCCCTCCCGCTTGTTAATTTGCTAGACATTACTCAAATACTGTGTGTGTTTTTACTCTCTACAGTACACAACTGATGGAGTGTCATGCCTTGTCTTGACCCTCAACAAAATTCTCAATGTCGTCTGCTATCTATCAAGTCTGCCTCAGTCACAGAGCTCCCAGTCATCTGTCAGCTATTTATTTATTTAATTATTTCTGTTTTTTATTTTTAAGTTGTCCACCATATCTTATCACAGTTAGTCCCAAAAAATATATATAATTAAAAACCAAAATCAATAAAGTATTTCTACAAACTTCCCCAGCACAGAGACCATAAAAGTAAAATCAGCAAGCAATTTGGACACCAGCTGCCTGTGTCTTGCCAATCAGTCACACCAAATGTTGAGGTATTTTGGGTCAAACTCCTTCCTCCTTTCTTCACCCCCATTGTGCCCCAAGACTCTTCTACTACAGAGAACAAATGTCCTTCCTAAATGATTCCCTAAAACTAAGCTTCAATTCCCCTTAATTTGCCTATCTTCTCTAGCTCAAAAACATGCTGCTCTCTCCTCTCACAAACACAGAATGGCATGCTGTGAGAGTCTTACAGCCTTTTATATGGCTGTAGAAAACTTTTGTGATTGATTTCAATGCAATGAGCTAGGCGAAAAAAGCAGGAAAAAAATTGTATTTAGTTTTTATGTTTTTTATTAACTGCCCCCAATCCCAATAACCAACACCCCTCCCCTCAAAAAAAATCCCTCTTTAACTGACTCCACACACTCCACAAACCCAGACACCCTCATACCCTTTTTATACTATGCCTTTGAGAAACAAAATAACATTTGTTATGTGTTGTGTGTAAATTCAATGTTCCCATTGATTTCAATGGAACCAGATAGGCAAAAAAGTGGAAAAACTGCACTTTTCGTGGGAAATTATTTGCCAATCGGGAAATACAATTATTCATCAATTTTGGTTTGAGGTGAAAATGTTCGCCCCTCCTTAGTAGACACTCAGTGACTCGTGCCATCTTCAAATACATACTTATACGAGACTTCTGCAGCAGGAGAAGACAATCTAGACAAACTCTCTGATATATCAATAACACTTCTATTATGTACCCCAGAACCCTGAGAATGTTTAGGAGTACTTCTTCTGCTGCTAGCTGTGGCACCTCTGACCTGTTGATGGTGTATCTGCTATTTGTGACACCTGTGACATGTTCGTGGCATGTCTCTCAGTCAGAACTGTGGTTGTGCTTCAGGTGGGAACTCTTGAGGAGGTGCCTAGGGGTGAGCCAGCTCATATGCTTCTTACACAGACAATATAATGCAACATACTTAGTTTTTGGATCCTTAGTGAAGTATCTCCATACTGTTGACCTCATACATCGTGGGGTTCCTGAGGGTCTGATACCACTACTACTAGGCAACATGTTGCTGAAATTGTTCTACTACCAGGTTGCACAGGTGATGCATTTCCAAGAGCAGCAGATGCACTAATCACAGCTATGGCTGTGGCTACTGATAACCTGTATTGTTACTGGTTACTCAAAATTATTAGTGTGTGGCTGAGTGGGAGTTGAACTTGGATGTGGTGATGATTCTGATGATGACTGATAGGGTGACTGTACATTTTGTGTCATCTTTGCTTGTCCAGGGTCAGAACTTACAACTGTTTTCTCAAACAGTTTATAGACACACGGCTCCTTTTTTAGTGGTGGAAGATTTAGCCTTTGCCTTTCAGCTAACTTTCTGGCCATGTCATCATCTCTCTCACTATCAACTTCATCTGTAGCTGAAGAAGAGGAGGGTGCTGAAGGGATATATTCTATATATATGTCATCATCATCAGTCATCTTTAGGTAATCCTCAACATTGATCGCCACACTTCCCCAACTCTTTTGTATTCCTCTAGGCTTTACTCACATGTCCCTGCACTGCTCCTAATTCTTTCACCCTACCCCTACCCCTTGTACTTATGGAGCATTTACTTACAACATCTGATTAACCCCTTGTTTATTAAATATTAATTTAGATAGGGTACAAAGGTGCTATAGAGTAGGTATTTGCCAGATTTGAGGTACCTTGGCGAGGTTGGAGAGCTTAACATCTCTTGACCATTTGATGGACTAAATCCACATATTTATCAATTTAGTTATTATATATGCACAAGACAGGGCACACATTTACATTCTGGTATGGACGAGTGCAGGGTAACTTTTTTGCTTTCCATTGTACTTTTGCTGGACATTACTCAACTACATGTGATTTTACTGTAAAGAACACAGTAGGACTGACTGTGTGTGATGTCTTGCCTTGGATCTCTACAAAATACTCTATCTTGTCTAGTATCAGTCTGCCTCAATCACAGCTCACATCAGGGTCCCTTTCTCTGTCACCTATCAATTTAAAATATATATAATGTATATATATTTGTTTATTTTAATTAACTGCCCTGCTGATCCCTATCACTATAAACAAACACAAAAAAAATATGCTCCCTGTTCAACTGCTTCTTTCCCCAGACTCCCCTAGCACAAATATAACAGCCAGATCAGGAAGAAACTTGGATCACAGCTGTCTATGTTTACTTGGTCACACAAAATGTTGGAGTATTTGAGGAAAGCATCCTTTGTTCCCTTCTCACACCAGTATACTCCCCTAGGAAACAGCCAGAGTAGGAAGAAACTTGCATCACCTATGACTGCGTATTCCCAGTCAGTCAAAGAGAATTTGAGCATATTTCGGGTAATTCTTCTTTGCTCCCTTCTCACATCCCTAGACTCCCCTGATGCAGAGAGTAATTTAACCCCTTAAGGACTGGCACGTGTATGAGCAGATGGCACTTGAGGACCATGGGGCTTTTTTTTTTGGTTTACAGTTCAGGGCTTCCGGAGAGGCGTGCAGCCGCACCGGGATCCCTGAACACCATGAAGTACCAGGACCGTCACTGGTCCTTAAGTGCCGGACCGCCATGATGGTCCTGGCACGTCAGTGGTCGTTAAGGGGTTAATATGTAAATTAAGCCAACATAATCTATTTTATCCCATGTACATTTGTTTCATTTAAATAACATGCAAAATAATGTTCTACAGCCAAAAAAGGGTAAAACACATGAAAGCAGTAACCAAAAGAGTAAATGAATGGCCTGTACAGTTTATATTATCAAACAAAGATGAAATTAAACAGGTCAAAATCATTAAAAGGCAAGCAGAAATGCTTAATTTTATGCAAGTTATATAAATATGATTCATAATGTATTGGGGCATAATAAATGGTCAATACAAATGTATACTTACTGTAACTATATATTGAACCCTTATAAAACTATGCTTAATCCTCTTTTTAAAAATAAGAAGAGGTTAGCATTCTGTATAAAATTCCTTCAAGATTTATTCAGAGGTTATAAAGAATAGAGAGGTTGGGTCAAATGAAAACTTACAAGGAATTATAAGGAGTATATCTTGGCTAAGTGCAAAAGTTACTACCATTTATTACTATTTAACGGTTGTGTGGAAGTGCTAAGAAGAATAAGGTTGAGTCAAAAGTCAGTAGTTAAAGTAGGTTTTGTTAGTAAATATAGGCTTCTAAATGGAGCAATGTTTCACAAATATAAAAGGTAAAGGAAATAATAATGCAGCATCAGTTACCTTTTCTTTTAATTTTGTTTCAGATAAAGTATTTTTAAGAAGTTGGTTAGAGAGCAATGATTTTAACCTTTATTTTTTGGAAAAAGGGTTCTGCAAAAATCAATGCAGACAGGAAACCCATTTATCTGTGGTATCGACACTGCTTATAAATAACTAGTTATCTGTTCCGTTTGACCAGATTTGAAATACAGACATATGGGGACTGATATGCAAGCTTTCATTACTACAAATTTTGAGCAACTATCACACATCCCTGAGTGACTCTTGGCCAATGCATTCATATATGTGGATGGATCCAATCACTATGATTTAGTGCAGGTTTGTTTCTTTTTCTGTTTGTGACTCTTTATCCCTTCTGTACTTTGTACATGTTCACTAATGTCACTATTTTGTACATATTTATGTAATTATTTGAATGTTAATATGCAGCTGATGAAAGTCAAATATATAAGCAAGGCCTAAGGCTAGAAAACCTAATTTCATAAAAACATTCTATTAATTCAAAATATTGACTGGTCAGCATTTGTGTCTATAAAAACAAATAAATGAATTATCCTATTTCACAACTATTTTAATGGCATATTGATGCCTTATTCATGATTGTTGCCATCAATGCCACATATGAGCATGAGTATTGAATGTTCTTTTTGATTTTTATGGAGTAAGCTAAAAATGACATGATCACCTAAAATGAAAACAGGTAAAGTTATTTTAAATACCATGCCAGCATTTTTTAAATGTTTTTGTATGCATGAAACATAAAATAAAATAATAAACTTTCTTTCTTTGTAAGTCTAGTTAAATATGAATGACCATTTTACACATGCTTGATTATGCAAGCTTGTATTGAAATATAAAAGCAATGTATGCTGAAATTGTAGTAACTAAAATAAGAAGAGACACATATAACAAAAAATTAAGGGTTCTAATCTCAGTGCGGTTTTCTGAGCAAGTGAATATCATTGGTGATTGGTGTACAAGTTAAAAAGTGAACACATAAGTCAGCAAGTTTGACCCACCAATAGTTAAAAACAAACAGGCATATTAAGTATGGAGTTGTCTCGCCAGCTTAAAACAGAGCTAAAAAATGTATTCCCATTCAACCAATCATTAAAAAAGCAGGTTAATGGTGAACATGCATTCTAATATAGTCCATTCAACATAACACCTACATTATTTATATTATCAAATCCCATTGATTTTTCTAACTGGCAGCTTGCTTGAGGCCAAACAATGAATATGATTGCTAAAAGTGATAATGACTTAAAACGACTCTTTCAGACCTGAATTACAAATACAGAAACAAACTAGAAAATAGTGGTAAAGTACTGGTTTTAGATAACTATTTGAAGAATCAAATAATCCCAAAAGAACTAAGGAATCCACTCAGTCCTGGTTATCATTTTATTAATACTGAATTTATTTAAAAAAAAAAAACGAATTACATTTTAACAAGAAGTTTAATTGAACTGATTCATTTGCCGATACTGAGAATGTACAATAATTGACGTTGAACAATGAAGCGAAGCAAATGTAAAAAAATAAATACAAACATTTAAGTATAATGCATTATTTGTAAAATTGAAATCTGAAGTAAAACTAACATTTTTAAAATTGCAAAAAAATGTAAAATCCTGAAATAACAGAGGGATAAAAAACACTTTTCAAATGGTAAAATGTAATATCAAAATTTAAAACCTATAATTGATGACCAAGCTGGTAGAGCGGATACACAGTATGATATTATAGTAGATGACGATTCAGACAGTTCCAATCAGCCATACTTGAAAGAAATAAAACATTCAGGAACAGTAAGGAAGAGCAAACATTCCCAATATTTTTTAGGTACAGGCTAGGGATGGGAGAACATTTTTGACCTCAAGCCAAAATTGGTTTTCTGCTTGGAGAAAATTTTCCAGCAAAAAGTGCCATTTTATAGCTTTTTTCACCTAGCTCATTACATTGAAATGAATGGGAAGAAATATTTTTCTCCACCACATGAAAGTTTTCTCTACTTTTCTACAGCCATATACAAGGTTGTCAGGCTTTCACAGCAGCCATTTTGTGTTTGTGAGAGGAGAAAGCAGCATGTTTTTGAGCTAGGCAAATAAAGGTCAATTGAAGCTTAGTTTAGGGAGACTTTTAAGTAGGACATTTGTTCTCTGTATTAGGGGAGTATGAGGGCACTTTGGGAGAGAAGAAAGGAGGAAGGAGGTTGACCCCAAATACCCTAAAATTTTGTATGACTGACTGGCAAGACACAGATTTCTTGCTGACATTGCTTTTATTGCTCTGTGCTGGGGAAGTTTGGGGAAATAAGTTGTTGGTTATATTTTTTAGTTATATTTTTTTTTGGGGGGACTGTGATAAGATAGGGTGGACAACTTAAAAAAAAATAAATAAAAAAATGAAATTAAAATAAAAAATAGAAAAAATTATACATAAATAATGAAACAAATAAATATATTAGACAGCTGACTGGGAGCCTGATGTGAGCTCTGGGAATGAGGCTGACTTGATAGAGAGCAGAAGATATTGAGAATTTTGTTGAGAGCCAAGGCAAGACATCACTCCATCAGTTGTGTACTGTAGATAGGAAAAACACACACAATAGTTGAGTAATGTCTAGCAAATGCACAAGTGGGAGGGGGAAAGGTGGACATGGAAGTAAATTGGTAGTTCAAAAACTGACTGCAGCAATGGTTGCTGCAACATGTGCAATAAATGATGATGATCCCTCTCCTCCCGAGGTGAATGAAGTTTGTCAAGGTCCCCCCAATCACACCACACCAATCACCCCCACCACCACTACCATAGACATCTGCCACATTGTAGGTTGTACTTTTTTTTTTAATCACTTGATATCATCATGAATATGTGCCAGTGTCACTTAAGCAGGAAGTAAGTGTTATAGGCAAAGGACAACTGCACTCTGCATGCTAACACATTTTTCAAGGTATTTGTTGCTGTAGGACTCACAACTTTGACTTCCAGCTACTTATTTCTCCACTACAGTCCTCAGAAGAAGTAATATTGTGGTGGAGAAGTGTTGCCATATATTAAACATTGGCGAAAAATGTGTTAGAATTTGAGAAAAATGTGTTAGAATTGGAGAAAACTGTGCTGAATAGAGAAAAAATGTGTTAGAATAGGAGAAAAATGTATTGGAATATGCAAACCATTTGCTAGAATAGGCAAAACGGAGGAAAATTTTGCATTGGAGAAAAGGAGAAAACTTTTGCGAAAAAAGAGAAAAATCATCAGTTTTTCACAAAAAAGTCATGCAGGAAATTTTTCTCACTTTTATCACCCACCCCTAGTACAGACAGACCCAAAAGACAAGGTTTTGGGCCCTCTATAATTCTGGGACAGAGACAAAGGCAAATGACAATAAATGACTCTGAAACATTGAGGACTGATAAATCAAATTAATTTATGAACGGGTGAAAAAATACTGGTTCTATCAATTCTTTACAAGTATTCAATCTGTCTAGAATTAAATTGTATGATGAATGTCCTAAATGGTTGCTAAGAGAATTGAATTTCTGTCCATCCATGAATGTTAACTTGTTGAATGAATAAAGGATATTAACCTTCTTGGTCATAAATTATTGCTCCATAAATATTTCAAAAACATGAACAGAGATAAATCCTTCACATACTCTGATCATAACTTGTAGAAGATTTAATACCATTGCATGAGGAGAATTATACACTCAATGCACAAGTGTCCAGGTTTAAATAGGCAATGAAAGGCAGGCTATCTGCAGACAGCCAATAGCAGCCCCCTACTGGTGACAGACAAGGAACTGCAGCAATCACGGGCACCGTGATAACAAGTGAAGGGGCCATTTTCAAAATGAAAAGTTTATAAGCAATTTATTCCTCCAAATGATATCTCTTCAAATGTTGAGATTTGTATTTCAGCTGTAACATAAGAGTTAGAAAATTTGGCAAGTAATGTACATGTACCCAGTAGGAACTCTAAAACCAACCTCAGTGTGGAAGATAAAAGACATTGGATCAACTAAGCAAAAATAATGAGATTGGGTTGAACTACCTGAGGGGTAGCTAAAAGTATTCTCTTAGTAGCACTCCTAAAACTCATACGGGTCATATACTTTTTGGACCTAATTCTGTGAAAGGATAATTGAGCTGGACCATTACATCTTGCTTGTAAAGTTAAAAAAAAATTTATTTCTTAACTCTTTAAAAAAAGAAAAAAGAGAAAGCAGAGTATCTTAAAAATTCTTATAGAATATGTGTCATATATCTTAGCCCCATTTACTAATAGAGATCTAATATGCCTGATGGTGATTACTATTCTAATTTTGTTAAAAACCACCAATACATTTAATGTTGGGTTTGAACTAACTAGCACATAGATGTACAGATCTTATTCATGTTCAGCATTCAAATATATCTCTCCAACTTGTTCATTGTGATATTTCATATGGCTGAGTGACAGGTCATCTGATTAACCTGTGTGTTGCTGATCAGACACTTATTAATGTATACAGGGCAACGGACTATGAGCACTAATAATAATGTAAGAGATTTAGAAATATATAGATAGTACTGACTAGCCACTGGCAATCTTAGGGCCTCAATGTATTACTTTCCTCCTAAAGTGATTTGTTTAGTATGCTCAAGTTTATTGAAATTCCTAAGAGGTGCTTTGCCTGTGTGGTTTCATAACAAACCGCTGAACTTGAGAGTTCAATTCTCTGGCCTCTTGTTGTATCTTTGTTTTGTGTTTATTATCACTCCCACACTTGTTAAGTTAATCGTATGTGATGACCATATCTGAGGATTAGAAGGATATGTGTTTCCATTGAAAAATGTAAGAGGTGAAGAAACTTCAAAAAAAAATTTCCACAATGAGATTACAGCAAGAAATAATTGAAACATGCATATAAAAAAGCACTGCTTTGTAATTGAAAAGATCTGCTGATATCAAATCCACAAATTCAGAAACAAGAATCATCAAAATCGACACCTGTAATGATCAACATGCAGATTTTACACTTGGACTACTTATGTCTAGATATGGATCTAGTGGAAGTTGTAAAATAGAAACCCATAATAGTATAGATTTGAAAATTTGGGTAACAAAATTGGACAGTCATTTTCAGTGTGCAGAGAAAATTCTGGTTATCTTCTTTCCCGTGTGATACCTGTTTGGCTTGTCCATTTTTTAGAAGGAATAAAGTTTGGTACAATAGAGAACAAAAAAAAAATTCTATCAAATAATTTATATAGAGTAAAACAACTGTCATGTATTTGATGGAATGTCAATGTGGCCAATTTGACACGGGAAAAACAAAATGTGAACTTAGATGCAGAGTATTAGAATATGTAGTCAATGTACACTATAAGTGTATATTATGAGAAGACAAACGTATTGATGTTCTTGACTGTAGCCTTTGTAACTTTGGTATCATTTATATAATAATTCATTGCAGCAATGTTTTCATTAAGAGACATATGGTATCATGTTCATATTACAATAATAATAATTTTATGACAACTTTCACTGGTCCATTGATTCAATGTATATTTTGAAAAATATCTGAAAAATATCTGTTCAATAAAAAGAGAAAACTGATACATACCATGCTCCACCACAACCAGTCAGCTTGGTATGAAGTAAAAAATTAAATCCAAACTAAAAAAAGAACAATATAAATAGAGGATTTCTGAGATGCAGCATTAACCTACTAACCCCTGATAAAGTTGGCTGTGTCTGACAAAACGAGTTGGGAGATTAGATGTGGTTAAAGGAGTAAATATTTTTGTTTCATGGCTTCAAAAGCTATAATAGTTTTTTTTACCTCTTTAAAATATATATTTTGTTACCACATGAATACCTAATGCAACACTTAAAATGGGAGATACCAACATACATAAAATTGAGATGATAATCCTCTTGATCACTAGATGGAGAGTTGTTGAGTTTAAAGTCCAAACTTTTCAAATACATATCCTCCAGTGTAAATTGACTTTAATATTATTTCAATTGTTACATCAAATGAGTCATACTGAATGATACCTGGTTATTAATTATTCCTACCTTTATACATTTAATACTCGATCTAGGCAACCTCTGTAATTTAGCATTAGCCCTATTAGTTTAGGTTCAGCTATGCACTCAAGGTTATTAACACATGGGTAATAGACACATTGGAGGAGATTCACTAAGCGGTGATAAAGAGGTAATAAAGTGGAGATGACTTCTCCCGTTTATCACTTCTCCAATTCCTATATTATTCTGTTGAGCCTATGAATTAAGATTTCTTCAGCATTGGAGATCTTAGTGCATAGGCTCTATAGAATAACATAGGAATTGGAGAAGTGATAAACTGAAGTCATCTCCACTTTATCACTTCTTTATCACCGCTTATTGAATCACCCCCATTATTTTTAGCAATGCTGAGATAACACTGTAGCCTGTATATATAATACTTAGAGGTCATGATACTAGTATGTTTAAGATATTTAAACGTACACTCTAAGCTATAATATGGGAATTGCTAGACGATAACAACATGCATTTGATATAAATAATTTTGGTGGTATGGTGAACTGAATACATTTGAATGCTTCTTCATCATTAAGCAGCCATTCTAATGATTGGATGAATAGGAAGAAATTCCATTAACTCTGTTTAGAGCTGGGGAGACAAATCAATAATTAAAGCAGAACTACCACCTCCACTAAAGTCACCCTGCAATACTTGTAGGTGGCGACTAGCTTTGTAATCATTATTTTACCTCTCAAAAGTGCCCAAAAATAAACTTATCCTTAAGCTTCTGAGACCGGAAGCCAGGCAGCACCACGGACATCTTGAATGCGCGCCTGAGCTGTCAGTCCTCTTCACCCTTCACAGGCATTGCACTGGCCCGGACGGCTTTGGAAGAGACTGACGGTGCAGGCACACATGCTGCAGTAAGCTGGCCATCAGTCTCGGAAGCTTAATGATAACTTTATTTGTGGGCACTTTTGAGAGGTAAAATAATTATTACAAAGCTAGTCGCCACCTGCATAAATATTGTAGGGTGACTTTAGTGGAGGTGGTAGTTCCACTTTAACAGATTTATTGGTTTTAACCATTGATGTGCCAAATTGTCCACTATTGTGTTAAATTCTTTTAATATATGCAATAATCACCAATGATATCCACATTGTTTTATTTTAAATTAAATTAAATAAAGTTTGGTACTTTCTGCTCTACAAGCCACTAATAACAGATGCAATCTGAACATGCCTCTCTTTGTACATAAAGTATTATACCTGTTCTCTTTCTTCTCTTTTGAATGTTGTTATTATATACTTGCAATGTGATGCATTGTCAGTCTTAATACCTGATATTTGCCTCCATTAAACTGCAATTCAGTAGTCACCATTTGGTTTTGTTGACATCACTTAGAGCTTTAGTCAATGACTCAAGAACAATAGAACAAAGTGATCTCTGAATGACACGCCAAGCAGAATTCAATTGCTACCTTAGAAAAAGCCCACACATGGGTTTTAGGACAACAGCAAACTGGGAGATTGTGATGTCAACTCTATTTTGACCTCTTGACATCTGTGCCTTCACTGTTGACCTCTTGCTTCTTTCTTTTATAGAGATTGTCTCCCACTGGGTGTTGTCCATGCCCAGTCCTCTAACCCCTTCAGCACCTTATAGATGGGATGTCAAATCTGTTGGACACAGAGCAGAAGTATTTATGCTCTTTACAGTCAATCCAATTGTTTCTTCTTCACGTTTTCTCCTGACCTTCTCCTTCAAGGTTGATTACTTACATTGTAGTCACCCTTCTTCTGTTTTTCTTCTTTCTTCCCAATTCTCTTTCAATTAACCTATATTGCAACTTCAATATATTTTGTCTCTGGTCCAATGGCACATTTCTACAAACCATGAATATTTTTGCTATTGTACAGTTAAAATTGGATGATGTTAATACCTCATGTGATAGGTTGTAATCTTCATTTGCTCATTTTGTAATTTGCAATGCTTTCAATAAACTTTTGAACTGAAGGAAAAAGAACAATAGAAAAAATTAACTCTGGACAGTGATTGGTGCTGTTGCTAGCAGTGTATTAAAATATTATATAACCTCGAACTATACTATAATGAGTGAAGCATATCTGATCATTTAGTAATCAATTGAGCCTTTTTAAGGACTGGATTATTTTGCAAATAATCAATGTTATCACTAGTTTTATCTCATATTCTCAAAGTTAATGCAAAGTGTGTAAGTAAAACTAGAAATAAATTCCCTACCTGAAATGGAATCCAACATTATCCCTTTGAGTGCCAGAGGGGTAGCCAACTCACTGGAATATAAAGGTATATATTTTTGGAGAACATGTTTTGTACGCATTAGAGTCAGTGCATCAAAGGATGTTTACAACTGTCTAATAATTCATGATACCTAAACATGCTACACTTCCATTAAAAAATATGGTGTAGGACATTTCCTTTTGCATTAAACACTACTGTGAGATGCATATTTCCAGAGTTTTTACATTTTAATGGAGCAGTAAACTTTTTATGTTGTAGAGATTTTCTGCTGAGTAAAGCAAGGGAACTCTAACTGTTGTCAGTTGATCTATTCAACATTTATAACAGTTCTAATAAACAGGAAGTGAATTTACTGTATGTTTACTTCCTGGAAGTTCTAACTGACACCACAATTCAGCAGTTTCTACCACAATTGGAGAACTGTAAGTCACAGGCTTTCCTCTACATTAGAATGTAACAGAATTTCTAATTGGAATTTGACCACTAGAGGGCACTGGTAATGAAAAAAACATAGGTTTAAACTGTAAAACTGCTGGAACTATGCATATCTCTGCAGTGAGAATACCCTTATTTTAATTCTCAATATTGTTTTAAGCTAGAAAGGTATCCATTACTTTTTTGAACTCATGTACAGTGTCTTTAAGCACAGCATCCTCTGGCAAACAAATTCCACAATTATACTGCACTTTCTATAAAACAAAAACAAAAAAAACTACCTTTCTTTTAGTCTAACGTGTATTTCATTTAGTTTTCATGGATGACCTCTCGTTTTTGTACTTAGCACTTTGAGTGAATAGTTCCTTAGAGAGTTCTTTGTAGTGTCCTCAAGTATTAGTGAATTAGTTAAGATGTATCTTCTCTAATGTAAACAAACCCATTTTAGTCTCCCTTTATAACTTAAATCGTACAATCCATTTATTAGTTTTGTATGGGGCAGGCACTTTCTCCACCACTGAAAACATAGGTAAAATTTATGGTGTTAGCAAAACTCTGAAAATCCTTGTGTAACTCTATGGGTGGTAATTCAAGTGGGAAAAAAAGCAGAATATTTTTCATACACACACACACACACAAAAACTTGACACAGGAAGAAAATGGGACTTTTCTCTTATTTCTTATATGAAAAATCTTAGTGTCTTGAAGGAGGAAATATATTTTTCATTTTAATAACAGAAAATATATACTTACTATATAAAAGACACAGGTTTTTAATCACTTAAAATACATTACAAAATTTGTTATATATCTGATAATAAAATTGTTTTGAATAAATTAGACACATTCGAGAATCACAAAAGCTTATTAAACTGTGAAAGATAAATGTAATTGCAAAGAAATGAGTGACAACGCAAACATGGAAAGTGATTATGTGAAAGCTTATAAATAGGTAACTGAGAATATATTTTAATAACATTTTCAGGATGCTTCAATATCATTGTCAAATAAATAGTCATAATGCTAAACACAACATTTTTCTCTGTTAACATTAATTCACAAATTAACCCTTCAACCTCTAAAGTACCAAGCTTGTGGCAACAATGGTTTTATTAATGTGTACCCACACCTTTTTGTGAAAAGTTCTGTTTTACCGGGGGGGGGGGGGGTTCTGCTTAGCTCATTGCATTGAAATCAATGGGAACACTGAATTTCTACCCAACACTTGGAAAGTCCCCTTCTTTTCCCTCAGGCATAGTATAAAAGGGTGTTAGGTTCCCAAGGCAAAGAAAGCAGAAAATTATTGAGCTAGAGAAGAAAGGCTAATAAAGTGGAGCTAAAGCTTAGTTAAGAGAGTATTGTAAGGAAGACATTTGTTCATTGTATTATGGGAGTCTTGGGGAACTCTGTGGAACAGAGTATTGACCCCAAATACACCCAACATTTTGTGTGACTGTTTGGGAAGTCACAGGCAGCGGTGATCCAAGTTCCTTCCTGATCTAGCGTTTTTTATCTCTGTGTTAGAGGAATCTTTGGGTGTGAGAAAGGAGAAAAGAAGATTTATTCTAAATACCCCAAAATTCTGTATGACTGTTTAGAAAGACAGAGGTGGTTGTGATCATGTTCCTTCTTGATCTGGCTGTTATATCTTTGTGTTAGATGTGTCTGGGTGTATGAGAAGGGAGCAAAGGAGGTTTACCCAAATATGCCATAATTCTGAGTGAGTGTTTGCAAAGTGACAGGCAGCAGTGATCCAAGTTCCTTCCTTCAGCCACACACAATAATACTGTTTAGTAACTAGCAGCAACAACATAGGTTATCAACATCCACAACCTTAGCTGTGATTAGTGCCTCTGCTGCTGTTGGAAGTAAAGTACCTTTGACATCCAGTAGTAGTAAAATTGCATCCACATCTAGCCCCAGTATTAGTAGTAGCAGCCCCTCAGGAATGCCTCAGTCAATGAAGCTCACAGTATGGAGATACTTCACACATGATCAAAAAGATAAGTATGTTGCTATCTTTTGTCTGTGGAAAAAAACATGTGAGCAGACTCACCCCTAGGTACCTCCTCAATGAGATCCCACCTGAAGTAACACCACAGGTATGACTGGGAGACACATTATCAACATGTCAGATGTGCCACAACCTCTCTGTTTCCATGGTTACTCACCTGACTGTTGTCAGCCAACCACTTTCAGGCTATTTAAAGCAGCTAGGCTCACTTCCTCCTTGCCCTTGTGTTTGTTTCTGGCTGCAAGTGCGTCCTCCTGAGTTCCTGAATATCCGTGCATGACCTGGCTTCTCCTGACATCCCTTCTGGCTCCTGACTCCAGGCTTGTTCCTGACATAGCTGATCTCCATATTCCTGACCCTGGCTTGTCTGAGTACCTGCCTAGGTTCCTTTGTTTGCTTTCTTTATTGTAATAAAGGGTGTTTTGCATTTTACATTTTTGTGTCTGTCTGGTTCCTGGTCCCTAACATAGTCATGTTGTTAAAGCAATAAGGTTACAGGGTTCTTCTGCCATGTACTGAGAACTCACAAAACATCACAAAACAATCCCAATGTGCACCTGTAGAATGGCAAGGCTGCCAAGATGTTGGCAGTGGACATGCTGCCATATTCTTTTGTAGGAAACTGAGGTTTCAGAGAACTGATGTCATGTGTAGCTCCCAAGCCACAGTTAGAATTGTACATCAGGTGGTTAGTGTGGTGGGCAAAGGACTGGAAATCTTATACGGCAAGAAAATCTACCTAACAACAGATATGTGGACAAATGAGCAGAGTACAGACTATATGACTGTGACTGCTCACTGGGCTTCCCTTCCATCACCGACAGTGGGCAACACTAACATACAGCATCAGATGACAGCCCGTAATTGTGCCTCTGGCTCTGGCAGTGTGATTAAAGGCAGCATCAGCAGCAGCAGGACAGCCCATATCATCAGCATGCTACCTTGTGCATGCAAAGCAGAAGATGTATTAAGTAAACCAGATCAAATGATAGACAAATTCCTTGTTCCCTGCTTCTTGAAAGCTGATTTTGTGTCTGCTGTTAATGGCTCCAACATAATAGCTGCCTTGAGAATGGGTTTTATGTCTCATGTACCCTGCTTTGCCCATTTAGGTGTGACCAGATTCTTGGCAGAATGCAAAAGAGATGCTGAATATTGTCTGCCTCTCTTACAGTGCACGCAACATGTTATATTGCATACAAGAGTGTAACAACCTGCCCCATCACCAGCTGAAAATGGAGGTCCCTTCTAGGTGGAATTCTACTTTGTAGATTCTAGAGGGTTTGCATGAGCAGAATAAGGCCATTAGCAAGTACACAATGAAAAACTGGAAGGCATTGGATGGAGCCTTTTATCAATTGGGCAATGGCAACTAGGGATTGGAGAAAGTTGTCGCTGTGTTCCTATGAGAAATTTTACGAAAACCCCATTGTTATCCGCTTTTTCATGGGAATATCCGCTTTAAAACTAGCAATTAAAATTTTCTCATCTTTTGCCCATTGGACAAAATCTTTTGTCATTTTTTCTATGGCTAGAAAGTTTCTGCCCATTGATTTACATTGTTTTCGCAATTCCACTATAAAAACGTGAGTTTTCTCTGAAGGCAGACACAATAGAAGCAGCTACAGAGAGAGAGAGAGAGAGAGAGAGAGAAAGACGTGCTGTGTTGTTCTGCTGTAATATTTTGGAAAAATTGAGGAAGGAGAGGCTCATAGTGGCTGCTATCACTATGAGCAGAAAAAGGAGGAACTGTAAGGACCCGTATTATGTGTCCACTGAGTCTGAGGAGGAGGAGGAGGAGGAATTAACTAGCAGTACTTAACCAATGTTGTCCAGTCCCGCTAAATCACCCCAAGGGATCTTGGGGAATTTGATGGGAATGGAGGGAGAAAAGGAAATAGGAAGGAAGGGAGAAAAGGGAATGGGGAGAAAGGGAGAAAAAGGTGGTACTAATGAGAGCAGGACAGGTCAGCTGCCTGTGCCTGCTGCCAGATGTGCTGCCCCTGCTGCCAGTGCCACCACTGCTGTGCCTGAACCACTAGTGTTGTACCTGCTGCCAGACGTGCTGTTCCTGCTGCCAGTGACACCATTGCAGTACCTGCAGCTACTAGTGTTGTACCTGCTGCCAGACGTGCTGCCCCTGCTTCCAGTGCCACCATTGCTGTACCTGCAGCCACTAATGTTGTACCTGCTGCAAGATGTGCTGCTCCTGCTGCCAGTGCCCCATTTCTGTACCTGCTGCCAGATGTGCTGCCCATGCTGCCGCTAGTGCTGCCAGTGCTGAACCTGTTGCCATCAATGCTTTGCCTGCTGCAAGTGTTTCTTGTAGTACTCAGTGGGGGAAGGAGAAAATGATGCCAAGTGTGACAGCAAGGGACCCTAAATCACACTTGCCATTCCCAAGTAGTCCTGCCAGTGCTAGTACTACTGCTAGTAAGGTACAGCAGATTGTTAGTGTTAGGACTGAAGGAGGAAGACTATGCAGCTGAACTTGATGTGGTTGGTGTTAGTAGAAGTAGCAGTAATGGTGAAGCAGCTGGAGTGGTAGAGGAAACATTTGAGCCCACCCCATTCCTCTGACCTTGGAAGTCCTCCCCTTCCCTTCACTAAAGTGTCCAAGTGGAACAGGATCCTGAAGACTAAGAGGCCAGAGGTAGAGCAGGTGCAAAATTAATACCACCGACAGCAGGAGCACAGATCAGCTGTCTGTGCCTGCTGCTACTGCCGCTAGTCTGCCTTCTTCTTCAGGTCAAAAGGAAATCACAAGTGCGACATTAGGGGACCCTCTGTCACATTGATCATCAACTCCTCCAAGCAGCATTGATATGTCTGGAATAGAGCAGCAGCACTTTGGGACTAGTGGTGGTGGTGGTGATGATGATGCTGGAGAAGCTGGGGTGGAAGAGACACTGATGGCCTTTTTAGCAGAAACTGAGAAGGAGTGGGAGACAGGGATGAGGATGGGCACCACCACTACTAGCAATGACATTTTGGAATTAGAGGAATTTGCAACTGCTCTAATTCCTTTTGATGCTGAGTTGCAAGGGCAGCAGGATGCTGAGGAGCAGGCTAGTGTGCCACAGACCACCGTGAACACAGTAGGAATAGGGCCAACAAGTGATGCGGGACTAGGACAGGTTCCATTGGCCAGCAGTAGCAATACTCTTGATCCTAGCTGCAGTGCTGAATCTGAGGTAGTAGCAGCAACATTATCCGCTGCCACAGACAATGAAGGGGAAAGGACAAGAAGAAAGAGGCCATACTTCTCCATCTGTTCCCTTCCCTCTGAAGTTATCATGGGTGTGGGACTATTTTTCTCTTGGGGCAGGCACAGTGCAGTCATCAGCAACGGCACTGTGCACAATTTGTGACAAGTCAGTGAAAAGAAGAAAGGAGGGAACACACCTTGGCACAAGCCCCCTGATATCACACATGTAATACAGACACACGACATTTACTCCAAACATGTTTAAGACAAACACCCACCACAGAAATCAAGCACCACTTTTGCTCTCACTGACTCTCCAGAAAGGCAACATGAGGCAAGGAGATCAAAGAGGAGGAGAAAGAGAACAACCCAGGCAGACATTGGAAGTTCCATGATGAGTGAAACAACTAGCTTGCCATCACCTTCTAGGGTAACTACATCTTCTGCCAATCCTCCTCGTTCATTACCTCTCCTGCCAAATGATAGCCACTCTGTTGGGCTGTGGCAGTTCGTCTCTAGAAAAAAACAGTTTCTGCATGCTAACACACCATATTATAATTGATGAAAGTACCTTGACATCTCATCGTAGCCTCAAGACACATATTAAAATGTCATGAAGGGAGACTATCAGCTTTTGAGTTTCAAGGGATTGAAAGGGTCAGGTTTCTGTGGCGAGGTGGGGATATAATAGCCCTGATCTACCAAAGTTAAGCCTACTGGATATTCCAACTAAAAACCCGGGTTCCCCAGGGGATGAACTCTGAGTGGGATATCAGCCATATCTTCTAGAGATGAGGGTTTGGCTGGTTGGAAAATCGCTGGTCAACATGGGGTTACATGTGAGCCATGTGTTTCTTGGTTGGTACATTCACACTGACGTTTACTCTGCTCTTTGCCCCAATGATGGGATTGATTGGAAATGAGTTGGGACCTACTTGCTGCCACGTATGACTGGAATGGACCAAAATATGGTGGAGTTTTTATATATATTTTGTTAATTCCTGTGTTGTATATTAACACACAGAGTTGTATGATTTTTCCTTTGTAGTTATGTGTAACTGATGACTGCGGCCTGTATGCTCCACACTTTGTCCCCCTTTTCCATGTTGGAGTAATATTGTGTCAATTTAAGACACATTTGTGATACTATCAAGGAGGGCAATGTTCCCTTTAAGGGATGAATTTGCCTCCATATTAATGTGATCAAAGCTCTTGGCTTATTGTATGATGATAAATATATAGCATGTAGACTCATCTGTTAAACTGAAATGTGTGCGATGACAGATAGGGGGGAGAAGTTTTCCATGTTACATGGAACTTCCCCGTTTTAGATTTTAACCAATCACTTTTTCTCCGAGGTTTTTTAACAAGGTGTGTTTGTTAACAATCTATTCTATGAGTAAGCACAATTTAGCGGGATCTCCACGCTTGTGTCCTGCTTCACCGCAATCCCACAACCATTTATGTTGTCTATTTGTGGCTTTTATTCTTCTACAATAAAGAAGATTGCTTTTATATTTCAAAGAGAGTTACATTGTGAGTGTCCAATTGCAGCTGTGGTCTTTCCGTTCATCTCTACCCATTGCACACTGTGTGGTGCGCTGACCACACATGCCAGTGTGGTGGAGAAGAATTGAAAGTAGTGCATCAAGTGGCATATGAGGAGATTCCATCCTGCAGAATATGTTAAGATGGTGACAGGGAGGGTTCATCATTACTATCAAACTGTCGGCAAGTTGTCATGTCCATAGCGGGGTCTGGGCAAGGGGTATAGTGACAGTGGCAGTGCTTGGATTCTGGTGTCATGGTGTTTGGATACAGTTGTGCCCCAGATGTTATTTACCACACACACACACTGTGTACATTGCAGTTGCTGACGAGACCCTCTGTTCCTGCTCTCAAGGGAAAAAATATATTCTCATAACAACACACCCATGATGATTTTGGAGGAGGGGCAAGTGGAGAAGATTTAATGGCTAACTTGTTCTTTTCTCCACATATACTGGGGGCTACTTATTCTGCTACTACTGCCTCAGGCACATCACTGGAGCCAGTCATGGCAAGTGGAACCTTCATCATCCATCTTCCATGTTACTGCTATTGTTTATCCCATTCCCTTTCAGCTGCCTAATCATCCTGCTGCTTAAACAACTAATCAGCAGCAATACGAACAGCAGTTGCAGCTCAGGACTCAGGAGGACATTTGACAGTGGCCACTGGCCAACATGACCTGCTGGCATTAGGCCAGTACGGCATTTTTATTTTTTTCTCAGGGTTTGAGCTTTAAAAAAAACAACAAAAGAACAAAAAAAAAAACAGTCCTACAAAAAAATAAACAATTTTTGGGGGGGTTGTTTCTAAGAAGCCTAAGTCCTACAAATCAGTGTTTCCTTAGGGATTGTACCAAACAAGCTTAAGTCCTACAAATCAATGTTCCTTCAGGGCTTGGGCCTCTAATAAGTCTAAGTCCTACAAAGGCCTCTGCAAATCAAACAAATCATCCTCTACAAAATACTCTATCAAGTCAAGTATCAGTCCACCCCAGTAGCAGCTTATGTCAGGGGGTTCCTGTCTCTATCACTTTACATACAAATTTCTTTATTTTTTTTATTGTGTTAACTGTTCCCCCAATAACAGTCAAGAAATCTCCCTAAAAAAAAATTCCCTGTTCAAATGATTCATTCATTCACCAACACAAGCACCCTCCTCAGACCCCTTTATACCATGTCTAATGGTTTCTATTTTATTCAATTTTATTTAGGATCTATTTATTAACTGCCCCCCAATCCCAGTAAACAACCCCCCAAAAATCATCCCCTGTTCAACTGATTCTTTCCCCACACCCCACCAACACAGGCACCCTCATGCCTCTTTGTCACGGGCACCCAGGTATGCTCAAAACTCAGTACGGTAATATAATGCAAAATATTTATTAGAATAAATCACAGCGATAAGTAAGTGGTACAACAAGCAAAGGGTTACTAGCTGGCGAGCACTACTACCAGAAATAGTAGGCCTCTTGCTAGACCACAATGCGAGAGACTGGGCCGAAGCCCCTGTTAGTCTCAGCAGAATACAGGAACGCCAACTCTTGATCCGTCGACTGGAACACTGGACCAGACGACCACTGTGAACACTGGCTCAGCAATCTTGATCTGACGAACAGGAACACAAGGACTGCTGGACTGGAGAACTGACCCATGCCTGCAGTCAGTCAAACCAGCAACACCACACCTTTGCAGCAACCCGGTTACCCATGCCTGCAGTCACCGCTAAGAGACCCTGTGACTCTGCCTGCAGTCACTGTATAGGACCCCTGTGACTCACTCCTGCAGTCACATATAAAGACCCTGTGGCTCTCGCCTGCAGCCACCACACGAGACCCTGTGACTCACGCCTGCAGTCACTACACCAGACCCTGTGACTCTGCCTGAAGTCACTATATCGAGATCTGTGACTCGTGCCTGCAGTCACCAATCGGACCCTGTCCACAACAGTGGTTTGTCTTAAGCCAATAGCACAAATTGATCACAGTAAGGGATACTCGTGATAACTGGGTCATACACAGAGAGGGTTCTCGCACTTAGCTGGGTCATACACAGAGAGGGTTCTCATACTTATCTGGGTCATACACAGAGAGGGTTCTCTTACTTAGCCAGGTCATACACAGTGCGGGTTCTCATAAATAGCCAGGTCATACACAGTGCGGATTTTCGTAGATAGCCAGGTCACACACAGCGCCCAAGTACTTCACCTAATAACAACAACGCAAGGGCGACTGAGTCAGGACTCAGTCTGCCTTTTAAACCCCTCCACAGGAAGTAGGAGGAGCATCTCAGAGGGAGGAACAGGAAGTAGGTAAGAGGAGACTACAGGAAACAAACAGATAAAACAGAGGCCTGCTGCATGCTAGAAGCCTCGTGCCTGTAGATGCTGCTGCTGCAAACAAGGTGAGCTGTAAACTGTAACACCCTTTCATACTATGCCTATGGGAAATAAAATAATATTTGCTATGTGTTGTGTGTAACGTCTATGTTCCCATTGATTTCAATGGAATGAGCTAGCTGAAAAAAGTGAAAAAAAGCTGAAAATCGACACTTTTGGCGGGAAATTTTTGTCAAGCGGAAAGTGCAATTTTTCTACAATTTCATTTTGAGGTGGAAATTTTCGCTCATCCCTAATGGCAACTAATGTTTGATATATTTGAGATCTGAAACCTTTTGAGGAGGCGACCATGCTGGTTAGTCACGTAGGCCAGGAATCAGTGAAATTCTTTCACTAATAAATTTATTGCAGAAAAAAAATCTGAGGAGTTTGACTGAGGAGTCTTAAATTAATAACAACACAGGTATGCATCAGATGGTCAAGGATATTTTATCATACTTTGAGCAAGATCCTTGCTTAGTGTCCATTAAATGCAATGAGGAATACACTCTTGCCACTCTGCTGGACTCAAACTTTAAACATAATATTACAGAATTTCTGCCAAAGCATCATTACTTTATCAAAACAAAGAGTCGTTATAATCACCACATCTCTCTGAGGAATCAGTGTCTGTCAAATAATATAATGAAATGGTTATAGATCGAGTGGTAGGTTGCATTGTGGAGGATTAGAGGGATAAAGTTAGGGCCAAAAAAAAACTGTTAGACAGCTTAGTGAAAAGGAAGGCAGCAAAGGGTTTGTACCAGCAGCATCAGGAGAAGCAACATCAACCAGAACATACAATTCCCAATATATTTCTAAACACTGGGTGATTCATGGGTCTTATGGGCAGCAATTCAACATTTATGGTAATGGCACAACTCTATGGGACTTTATCCCATACTATTGCTTGGTAACTGATACATAGGAACATTGTGCAGCTCCTAGAACTGGTCCCACTGCATGTGGGATGATTTTAGCACAATTGCAGTATACCTATGTTCTCAATAGAACAATAACCCCATAGACTAATGGCAAACAAAACAAGGGGTGGGGCCAGCACTGTGATTAACAGCCATGGAAAATCTTAGTTGTTATTGTAAATTACTATAGGACACAGCTATTCAGCTGCAGTGTTCAGAGACTAACATTCCTAAACATGACAAAATCTAATGCCATCTGAGTATCAGGTAGCAGAAGTGGATAAAACCACACATGACCGAGAAAGCCAAGCCACATGTATTATTAAAAAAACAAAAAAGAAAGACAGCACGCAAAAACTCTTAAGTGTAGTATATTTATTATAGGCAAAAAAGTAATAAATAAAACAGATAAAATGCATATAATAATTAGGGACGGGCGAAAATGTTTGCCTCAAACTGAAATCAGCAAAAAAATGGCACTTTCAGCTTGGCAGAACATTTCCCTCGAAAAGTTCTGTTTTCCCATTTTTTTTTTCACCTAGCTCATTGCATTGAAATCAATGGGAAGAAAATTTTTTCTTCACTGCACAAAATTTTTATCCACTTTCTACAGTCATATAAAAGGGTGTCAGGCTCTCACAGCATGTCATTCTGTGTTTGTGAAACAAGAGTGCAGCATGTTTTTGAGCTAGAGAACATAGGTGTCACGATATCCAATACAAATGAGAGTCAAACACAGGTACAGTAGGTTAAAACCACTTTTATTGATAATAATACAAATGAAAAGGAAAACCCCCATGATTCCTGGAACTCAGGAGAGCGGAGAGTGCTACAGTCCACTACCGTGGAGCTGACACTGAGCCGAGGCCTGCACTACTTGGAGCTAGAAAGCGATAGGAAAAGAACCTCACCTATGGTTTTATCCGGGCTGGTAGCTAGCAGACCTTCCAGATGTATATGCACCCAATAACCAAACAGATACCTAGAATGCAGGAGCAGGTAGACCCAGAGAGGAGAAGTTTGAGCCGCTATACAGCCAATGTGGGTGATCAGACAAGCCAAGGTCATACATGGAGCGAGTGGTCAGCCAGAGCCACAGGTCAGAATTGATGTGGGTAGTCAGACTTAAGCCATGAATCAGACAAGGAGTAGATACGGAAGCCAAGCGAGGGTCACAATGAGGCTAAATCAGATACAAGGAGCAACTAGCAGGAACACCACGTAAGGGCAACTAAACCTTTTCTCAGGGTGGTTCAAATAGTCTCCAAAAGGCAGGAAGCAATTAGGCCAATAGCAAAAGCCTACAAAATCAAGCACGACATCACAGAAAACTCCTATACGCGCACCTGCACCCGTGAACACTAGGAATGTGAAAGCGGCCGGTACCTGGCTGTCGGCCGTCCGCAAGATGGAGCTGAGAACAGGGGACATTTGTTCTCTGTATTAGGGGAATCTGGGGCATTCTAGGAAAGAGGAAGGGAGGAAGGAGGTTGACCCAAAATACCACAATATTTGGTGTGACTGACTTGCTTATATTGTCTCTGTGCTGGTGAAGTCTGGGGAAAGAAGTTGTTTATTTAGTTTTTTAGTTATATATACTTTTTTGGACTAACTGTGATAAGATAGGGTGGACAAATTAAAAAAAAATACATAAATAAAAATAAGAAAAACAAATAATTAAACAAATAAATATATTAGTCAGCTTACTGAGAGTCTGATGTGAGCTCTGTGACTGTGGCAGACTTGATAGACAGCAGAAGACATTGAGAATTTTGTTGAGGCCAAGACAAGGCATCACACTCCATCAGTACTGTAGAGAGTAAAAACACACGCAGTAGTTGAGTAATGTCTAGCAAATGCACAAGTGGGAGGGGGAAAGTTGGAGCAGTGCAGGGATGTGGGAGTAAAATGGTATTACCAAAACTGACTGCAGCAATGGTTGCAGCAGCATGTGCAATAAATGATGAAGATGATCTCTCTCCTCTTGGAGTGGATGCAGTTTGTCAAGGTCCTACCAATCACACCACACAAGTCCCTCACTACCACTACCATACCCATTTGCTAAATTGTAACTTTATTTTTTTTTATTTTTTTTATAATTCAAATTTTTATTGAGTTCAATGAAATCCAAATGAACACTACAGCCCTCAGAAGAAGTAATATTGTGCTGGGAAATCTTGAGTCTTATTAAACATAAGAGTAAATGTGTTGGATTAGGAGAAAAATGTGTTAGAATAGGAAAAAATGTGTTGGAGTAGGAGAAAAATGTGTTGAAGAGGCAAACAATGTGTTACAATAGGAGAAAAATGTGTTGTAATAGGTGAAAAAAGGAGGACAATTTTGCATTAGAGAAAAGGAGAAAACGTTTGTGAAGACATGTGGGAAATTTGTCTCACTTTTTACCCACCCAGAATAATGATATAAATAGCAATGTTCTAAGTGCAGGGTGGGTTATGGGCAAAATCATATAGAGGCTTATAGAGCTTGTAAGCTGGCTTTTGGAGTGGAAGAGATAACAATGAGTACATGAGTAATATTAACAGCAGCAAAGAGGATGATGATGAGGAGGGGGACGTGAAGGGCTACTACCACTTATCACTTCTGAGATCACTGCTATGACCTCTGATTAATATGTCAATAATCTGAGAAAAATGATAGGACCTCAGCAAGTAGATTGTTCCAAACATCTTGGAGAAGTAATCACAGTTCTTCTGTGGATTTAGGCAGCCTCAGTTTCTTCTCTATCTTCATGTAATCCCAGACAGGCTCAATGATTTTGAGATCAGGGCTTTGTGGAGGCCATACCATCACTTTGAGAACTTCTTTTCTTTACTTTGAAGATCTTAATGATTTTGGCTGTATGTTTGGGGTGGTTGTCATGCTGCAGAATAAACTTGGGGTTAATCAGATGCCTCCCTTATGGTATTGCATAATGGATAAGTATCTGCCTCTACTTCTCAGCATTGAGGATACCATTAATTTCTTACCAAATCCTGTACTCCATTTGCAGAAATTCAGCCCCAAACTTGCAAGGAACATTGTCCATGTTTCACTGTTGCCTGCAGGCACTCATTCTTGTACCAATCTCAAGCCCTTTGGGGAACAAACTGCCTTCTACTACAACCAAATATTTCAAATTTTGACTCATCAGTCCAGAGCCTGCTGCCATTTTTCTGCACCCCAGTTCCTGTGTTTTCATGTATAGTTGAGTTTATTGTTTTTGTTTCCATATTGGAGGTATAGTTTTTTGGCCGCAAGTCTTCCATGAAGACCACTACTGAGCAGACTTGTCCGGACAGTAGATGAGGGTCCAACTGTTTTCTGCCAATTCTGAGCTGATGGTACTGCTGGACATAATTTGATTGTGAAGGAAGGTAAACATGATGTGTCTTTCATCTGCTGTACTAAGTTTCCTTGGCCACCACTGCCCCTACGATCCTCAGTGTTACCCCTTTCTTTGTGCTTCTTCAAAAGAGCCTGGAGAGAACATCTGGAAACCCCTGTCTGCCTTGAAATTTCTGCCTGGGAGAGACCTTGCTGATGCTGTATAAATACTTTGTATCTTGTTGCTGTCCCCAGTCTTGACATGGTGTATGACTTTTGACATTAAACTGTCTTCAGCAACCTCACCTTGTTATTTGACTTTGGCTGTTCCTCGCCCACTTTTATTCATCATACACAGCTGTTTCTGCTTTAGTTAATGATTGTGTATCAATCTACATATCAAATTGATGATCATTAGCACCTGTTTGGTATAATTGCTTAATCATACACCTGACTATATGCCTAAAAAATCCCTGACTTAGTGCAAGGGTACCTAGAGAGTGTGAGTGTGTGTGATTGAGTGTGTGAATGAGTGTGTGATTGAGTGTGTGTGAGTGTGTGAGTGTGTGAGTGAGAGAGTGTGAGTGAGAGAGTGTGTGTGTGTGTGTGTGTGTGTGTGTGAATTATTGTGAGTGTGTGTGTGATTGAGTGTGTGTGTGTTTTTTGTCTGATGTGTTTGTGTCTGTGGTGTAGGAGCGAGTGGCAGCCATTTTGTTTTTTCAGTTACTTGGATAGTGGTGGGCAGGCTGGATAGTGGGAGCAGGCCAACTCCCTGCATGATTTAAATCACTCCCCCATTGAATCACCCAATGGGAGCAATAACTCCTCCTTACTTAACCCTTTGAGTGACAGAGGGGTACAAAACGCATTGCTTTGCAATGCATTGAGTACCCCTCTGGCACTCAAAGGGTTACGTTGAGTAACATAGCAATATAACACACGCTGGCTCTTCCGTTGAGGCAGCATAGCAATATACTGAGGGAACAAATAGAAAGTGGTGTTTGAGACTTGCCCTCTGTAACATACAGCAAAGCATCTCTCTCCCTTTAAGGAGAAAGGGCAGGAATCAGGAAGCAGGTAGTGGAGGAGTGACAGTTGAAAACAGACAGTTAGTGAGGTTACTGAAGAGATGAAAAGCGTTAAATAAAACAGTTGCTATTAAGTTTATCCCTGAGTTTGTATTTTATGGAAACATTACACCCTTGTACTGAAACAGAGTGTATGGAGGGTTACAATTATCTGTGGGAGGTGAAACAGTGTGTTTATGGGGTCATGATCCTGAGTGAGAGTGTGAGTGGACCAGGAGAAGTTACTGATATAACCTACTTCAGGAGCGAGTGGCAGCTATATTTTTTTTTTGTCAGTTGGATAGTGGTGGGTGGGCTGGAGGGGGCGGGCCAACTCCCTGTATGATAAACATGCCCCCGTTGAATCACCCAATGGGAGCAGTAAAGTCCCCATTGAATCACCCAATAGGAGTTGTGTCTTCTAATGAGATATAAATTATGTAATGAGGCATTCTGTTCAATGTGTGTTTGTTTTCTGAGGAGACATAAATTATGTTCTGTATGTGAGGTACCATAAATTATGCAGTGAGGCTTATTCTTTTATATATATACATCAATCACACCAGTCAATCACCACCATACACATCTTTTTAAAAAAAATGGTTAGTCTGCATAGCAGAAGGCATACAGAAGGTCAGACAGGTGATGCTGCTGCCAACTTAACATCATCACTGCAGCTAGGATCAGGATTATTGATGGCAAGTGTAGCAGGCCCTGGTCCCATATCGCTGCTTGAAGAAGACAGTCTCATGGTGACCATGGTGCTCAGACTATGGCACATTAGTCCTGTCATCACCATCCTACTCCTGAGACAGATTAAATTCTGCCAACCCCATATCACAAGGGAGGGATGATGTTTGAGGTATCTGCCTCATTGTGGGCTCCCAATCCTTTTAGCACTCATGGTGACATTGCTAGTGTTAGTGACTAACTTATCCTCATCAGAGACCAAGTCATTAGTCTCAGTGTCCATTTAGCTTCTTTTTTGTATTAAAACAGCTGTGGGGGTCATTAGGGGTGGGCGAAAAGTGTGAAAAATTTCCTGTATGAGTATTCACGAAAACATGCTTTTCACACAAAAAAATTTCACCTTTCCGCCTATGCAAAAATGCCCTCCTTTTTTGCCTATTATAACAAATTTTTGGCCTAGTTTAACATATTTTTCTCCTATATTTCCTATAGCTGCTATATTTCCCACTGTAATTTTCTGAGGGCTACAACAACATATGCCTTGAAAAATGTGTTAGCATGCATGAATCCTTGTATACTGTGTGTGGATCTGTTATGGGCCCTATGCAGTAGTCTGGAACGATGTGTATATCAGTCCAACTGAGAACACTTCCCAGCAGGAATGAACAGACTTCTCAGTTGGAGTAATAGACACATCTGTCCACATTGTTCTCACTGGGTCTTGAGGGGGCTATAAACAGTGTTACTTACATACCAGTAACATAAGGAGAGTGCACTATTAACCTTCTGAGTAGGTGTGGGCGAAAAGTGTGAAAAAGATTTTGCCTTTCCGTCTAAGCAAAAATGTCCTCCTTTTTGCCTATTTTAACATATTTTATGCCTGTATTTCCTATAAGTACTACATTTCCCGCTGTAATATTACTTCTTCTGAGGGCTGAAGTTTAGAAATAAGTGGCTGAAAGTCAAAGTTGTGAGTTCTACAGCAACATATGGCTTGAAAAATGCATTAGCGTGCAGAATGCATTTGTCCTTTGCCCACAACACTAACTTCCACTTAAGTGACACTGGCACATATTCATGATGATGTCAAGTAATAGAAAAATAAAGTACAACCTACAATGTGGCAGATGTGTATGGTAGTGGTGGTGGTGGAGGGACTGGCATGGTGTGATTTGTGTATGTTTATTGTTTTTACCATTGTCATACACTATCCTCCTTTTCAGAATATTGACACACATTACTTATTGGTCATAGCAGTGGTCCCAAGTGGGGTAGATGGTGGCAACCCTTCTTCACATCCCTCCTCCACCTCCTTATCTGTGCTGTTGTTAATATATTTGTCCTGGCTTTGTCTGTCATACTCTGCAGCAGGCGCCATAGGTGTTATTTGGACTGAACTAACTGTTGACACTGGCAGTAGCACACTCTCTGACACATAAATAACTTTGCTACTTTTTTTCTGACCTAGAGCCCTGGGAACTTTTTAAAGTGCTTCTGCTGCTGCTAGTTGTGGCACCTTTGGTCTGCTGATAGTGTGTCTCCCAGTCAGACCTGTGGTTGTGCTTCAGGTGGGATCTCATAGAGGAGGTGCCTAGGTGTGAGCCTGATTTCCCCCTGCTCATGTGCTTTTTGCACAGACAACAGATAGCAACATGCTTAGTCTGAGGATCCTGAGTGAAGTATCTCCATACTGTGGACTTCAAGGAATGAAGAGTTCCTGTGGTGGTGCTGCTGTTACTACTACTGGGGCTAGATGTTGATGCAATTCTACTGCCACTACTACTAGGTGTCAAAGGTGCAGCACCTACAGCAGCAGCAGCAGAGGCACTTGTCATATCTAACATTGTGGATGTTAACCTGTGTTGCTCTTGCTGGGTACTCAAAACAGGTGTGTGGCTAAGTAGGACTTGGACTTTGAAGAGGCGATGATGCTGAATATGACTGATAGGGTAACTGTGTGCTTTTTGACAGATGTGCTTGTCCAGGGTCAGACTTTTCAATGGCTTTCTCAAACAATTTATAGACATGCACAGTGCTCCCTAACAGTGGTGGAAGATTCAGCCTTTGACTTTCTGCTAACCTTATAGTCCTGTCATCATCCTCACTCTCAAATGTATCTGTATCTGAACAAGAGAAGGATGCTGGAGGGATATATCAGTCATCATTAGGTCATCCTCAGCAGCATCAGCATCACCTGACAATTCTTGCCCACTACCCTTATATTCCTCTAAATGCTTGGAGGTCTCAAATTTCTTTTTACTTTTACTGTAACAAAGTTCCCTACTACGGGTGTTTTGGTGCTTGTTTGTCTCAATATCTGATGCAGCATGCTGCACCTTCCTCTATTATGCTATTACCTGCATCATCAACACTTGAATGTGATTTGTTGTCATCTTCAGTGTTCTTGTTATATGGTTCTTTATTTTGACTGCCACTGGTGGTGCTTGAACTAGTTTTGCTGGAACCTTGACAAACTGCATCCTGGGAGTAGAGGCTCATCATCATTGACTGCAAACGCTAAAGCAACCAGTTTTTGAACTACTACGTTACTCTCATGTCCCTGCACTGCTCCACCCCTCCCCATTCCCCTTCTGCATTTGCTGGACATAACACAACTACGGTGTGTTTTTTACTGTATGGTAAACAACATAGCTGATGCAGCTGTATGATACCTTGCCTAAGCCCATTCAGCTGCCTGTCACCTAATATATTTAGATCTTTTTTCTTTTTTATTTATTTATTTATTTATTTATTTTTGTCTTATCACAGTCTGTCCCCAAAAAAATTATAACTGAAAAAGAAAATCAACAACTTCTTTCCCCAAACTTTCCCACCCAGCACAGAGACAATAACTGCAAGATCAGCAAGCAAATAGGTCCCTAGCCGCCTGTGTTTTGCCAGTCAGTCACATGGAATTTTGGCATATTTGGGGTCAACCTCCTTCTTCTCTTCTCTCCAGAGTGCCCCACTGACTCACCTAATACACACTTACACAGAACAAATGTCCTACTAAAAGATTCCCTAAACTAAACTTCAATTCCCCTCTTTGTTTTCTCTAGCTCAAGCAAGGTGCTGCTCTCTCTTCACACAAATACAGAATGGCATGCTGTGAGAGCCTGACAGCCTTTTATATGGCTGTAGAAACCTTTCATGTGGTGGAGAAAATGTTTCTTCCCATTGATTTCAATGAGCAAAAAAGATGGGAAAAAGCAGAAAAACTGCACTTTTTGCGGGAAATTATTTGCCAAGTGGAAAGTGCCATTATTTGCCGATTTCAGTTTGAGTAGAATATTTTCACCCATCCCTACTTCTGAGTGGCAGAATGTTGTGAAATCCATTGCAGAAGGCATTCATCAGTGCTGTCTATGGGAAGGGATGAGAATGGACTACACTATGTTACGGTTTTTTAGGACTCTCAGACCAATAAGTGAAAATAAAACACACTTTATTAAAGTGAATAATGCACAATTACGCCCTCTAGAGGTGGTAGGTAAAACACAGATAAAGTTAACTGAGATATTACAAGGGTAATAGCATAATGGACATAAATGCAAATCAGTATGCACTAGGATGATATTGACCCCCAAGGGGTTAAAGTCCAAATAACAGTCAGGCTCAGATGTGGAGGTTTGACACGCCCTGGATGTTAAATAGGCTGTGCTGTACAGACAATGTTCATCAAGTGCTGAGGGTCGAGCTGCCTTGCCAAGGTGTTTGATAGTAAGCAGAATGGGTAACAACTTAGCCCCCACGGGCGTAGCTACAGGAACTGCTTTCGTTTGTGCAAGTGCGAATAGCCCCACCGGGCGTAATGGAAACCGGCCTGAAATGCAAGAGCTAACAGCCTCCTCAGGTGTAATCGAATGCAGTAATACTAGAGCCAGAGCCACTAGCCCCCTCGGGCGTAGTACCGGATCAGCCAACACTGAAGCCTTTCTGCCAACACTCTGTGTCAGTGATATCGTCGGTAACCAATACCGGAGAGCCTTAAGCGCCCAAACGGCCCAAACTATGTGAACACTCTGCAATGTTAGACTAGAGTTGCCGACGGAGAGCGGCCAACTCAACAGCAGTATCACTGGTAGCGAGGCTCGTACAGGAGATAGAGAGAGTGAATTCGAGGCAGCACTGCAAGGGTTAAAATGCACGTTACTCGAGGCTTCAGCGCTACTGCAAGGCTCTGCAACGATACTCGAGGCTTCAGCGCTACTGTCAGGCTCTGCAAGGAGAGGAAGGCCCACAGAATACATACAGCTCCGCACTAGTTACGAGGCACAGCACTATCGAAGGAAGCACCAGGCAAGGCAGTGGCACAGACGTGGGCAGCAGGGACTGGAAAATGTCGCGGCGGCGACAACTGGAACGCAGGTCACTGGAACAAACTGGAAGTCGATCTTCGGAGCAGGAAGTCAGCCGGGCCGGGTCATACACAGGCAGGAACGTCAAACTAGCCGAGTCAGGATCCAAGGGTGGTACGCAGACGAGCCGGGTCATACACAGGCAGGAACACTGGAGAATGGTCAGGGCAAGCCGAATCGGTACACAGGAACTCAGAATACAGGAACACAGCAACAGCACTACTGGCTCAGGAACACCATGAAAGGGCATCTGACAAATGTGATAGCCAGGTATAAAAAGGTCATCAGGAGGCGGGTTAAACTCAGTCAGCAAATCAGTGACATCCACAACTGAGAGTGACAGGAATCACAGGCACTGTGATACACTATGAGGATTATGTTTACTACTAAGGTGTCTCAAGCACAGCAGGAGCTGTAGTTTGTGTTGGGGCTTGTGTCATTGAACCCTTTGATGGGCACATAACTATGCAACACAAAATGGTGGATACCTGTCTGGCGCTCATGGGTTAACTGGGGAGACTGAAGTGGTAAGGTAATGTATTTTTGATGTTGTGTATCTGTTATGTATGAATTTGTTACACAAGGTCTCCCATCACCATTTCCATTGTTATGCCTTCACGCTAACCCAGCACTGACTTTTGAGGCAGGTGTTGGTTCTGAACACTTTTGTTAGTGTAAGTCAATTGCTGTGATGGTATAGGATAGTGATAGGATGTGTAGCTCATGTAGAGAGGAGGTCTTTGTGAGTGTAGTTTGTTAATTCAGTATGGCAAGTTCTGAGATGGGGTGGTGAGGGAATAAGTGTGTGTCGGGTATGTTTTTTTTTCTTTGAAGAGAAAAAGCTGAGAGAGGGCCAGACCAGGTCCTTGCAGATACTTTGTCAAAATCATTCCCCCGTGTATGTCCCAGTGAGGAAGTATGGAGGACATATGAATGTCTCCTCTTTACTACAGCCCCCCAGTGTGTGTGTGGCAGAGATGGAGTATTGTGGCAATGTGTCAGGCTTTTCCTTTTATTAATGTTTCAGGATGAGGATAGACCTGTAACTTCAGAATCATCAGTCTGCAATGAAGGATACCATGCTTTGTCTATCAGTTTCTGCAGTAATGTAGCACCCCCACCACACCATACTAGGTGTCTGTCCCTCTTCTTCTTTTGATTGTAGGAATGACTGTCAAATAAATGGTACTTGTCAGTCTCTTGGGTGTATGATGTTTGTTTATGTGTCAGACTGTCACTCTGTCAGTTACAGTAGAGGCTCAGACAGCTCAGATAGGAACTTGGGCGACCTGCCTGTCAGACTGTTACTGAATATAACCTCTTTTTTTTTAAACACTCCTTTTCCCTTCATACTCCTCAAACTCAGAGATCCATTTGACTACCAGCATCACTCTTATAAATCAACTCCAGCTCTACTCTTAGCCCATCTCCTCTAGCATCAAAATACAGCTGCAATCTGTCTTTCTTCTAAGCACAGACTGAATTACACAGTTTTATACTAATAAGCAATTCATGAGCTTTGTATCATTAAAAATAAACAATAAAATAAAAATTCTACTAGTAACAGCAATACTTATTTTGTTGTCAAAGCTGCAGTATCTTCTCTCATTCTCTTCATTTTCCTGTTTTTAGTTTACCTTGGGATAACCATTTTCTTTCTGTCTGCTCATGATCCTCTTTGGAAAGCTTTCTCTAATGTCTATGTCCCAAACACCTTCTACTTAAATCTACTTCTATGTACCATCAACTGCTGATGGAAATCAGTATCCCTAGAAGAAGTTCAAGTGGACCCTTAACATTTGTCCAAATGGTACCCCATCCAGACAAGTTTTTTTATGTATATACACAAAGTAAATATCTAAATTAACATCCACTTTTTAAAGGGATAGTAATACTTAAAATGTAAAAAAATATGTTGTAGGGTTTATCCCCCTGAGTAAAACAAGAGTATTCCCACTGCTGAAAGGTGTTTCATTCAAAAGTTATTAATTTTCAAAGTTGAATTTTTTAGGTGCAATATCACAGTGGCCTGAAATTGTACAGTGGCACTGTTGCTACATGATCCTATGCACAGCTCTGGCCCTGGGACCATAAATCTCCATAGGATGGTGTTGGAACAGCGCCACTGTACAATTTCAGGCCACTGTGATATTGCACCTAAAAAATTCAACTTTGAAAATTAATAACTGTTGAATGAAACACCTTCCAGTGGGAGTACTCTTGTTTTACTCAGGGGGATAAACCCTACAACATTTTTTTTACATTTTAAGTATTACTATCCCTTTAATGAATGTATTTGTCTCTATCCTACCATTATTTTAAAAAATCAATAGATCTAAATAGGGATGGGTAAAAAGTCACATTTTGTTCCAACAGGGCATTTCATGAAAAATGCATGGTTTTCTGTTTTTTCAGCAGGAAGTTTTGCTCATAGAGATACCCATAAACTTTCTGTCTTTTTTCTAAGAGCATAGAAAATATTGGGAAAATGGTTCCATTTCCCGTCTATGTTATTCAATGAATCAAACCTTCCCTCCTATATACAATCTAAACCCATAATTTCCTGTACTGTAGAGTGGTGTACTATAGTGTACTGTAGTGTATTTTAGGTGAAAAGCATGGTGTTCAGCTTTTGCCACAGGACATTTTCCAGAGAGAAACCCATACATTTTCTTGCTTTTGCCAAGACCACAAAACAATCTTGCACAAATGGTTCCATTTCCCACCTATGTTATTCAATGAAGCAAAATGTTCCACCCACATACTAAATAAAACCATAATTGCCAACGCTGTAGTATGGTGTATTTGAAGGAGACCAAGTGAGAAAGAGAAATAAAAAAAATTAAATCAAATATTTGCTGGCTGACACTATGATCATCATCACTGCTGAAAAAAAAAAAGAGAAGCTGGGTGGATCCTGAGGATAGAGACACTGAGGAGGAGAAGTCATTAACAGAGATGAGCAAAATGTCTTATTTTTTTCTTGGAAAAACTTTTGTGGAATAAACATGGTTTTCCAGCTTTTCCAGCAAGGAATTTTGGCCATAGAGAACCCCATATATTTTCTGGCATTTCACTAAGATCACAGAAAGTATCTTGAGAATGGTTCAATTTCCTGCCAATGTTATTCTATGGGCAAAACATCCTGCCATATGTTAAATAAAGCCATCATTTCCTGCAATGTCGTATGGTGTATTTTAGGAGAAAAGCAGAGAGGATGGAGACAGAGTGAGAGAAAAAAAAGTAGCTGGATGAACCCTTACAATAGAGAGGAGGAGGAGGACGTCACTAACACTAGCAGTTGCACTTGGTTTGGGAGCCCACATTCTCCAGATCCAATGAAGAAGAGACCCCTGACATCATCTTTTGGGATCTGGGGTCAAATTTTGAAGAAGGCAGAACAGGTCAGCTGCCTGTGCCTGCTGCTACTGCTGCCAGTGGGCCTTCTTCTGATGATGAGGAGGCGATGGCAAGTGTGACAGTGAGGGACCCTTAGCCACATTTGAAAATGAGGATGACCATTACCATGACCATCTGCAGTGACATTTTGGGGTTTGTTGCAGACTTTTATCTGTGTCAGACTGTGACACACTATCTCATTACCATCCTGCTGAGACAGTTGCTCCAGCCAGTGGAGGTGATTATAGAGAAGGTCATTCTTTCCTACCTCTGTCCTCATTGAAAACATGTGTGTGAAAATATTTTCCCTTGAGACAAGCACAGTGCAATCATCATGACTGCACTGTGCACTATTTGTGGCAAAGTTATAAAAAGGTTAAGGGAGGGGACACGCCTTGGCACAACATTCCTACTTAAGGTAAAAAATATTTTCTCTTGACTTGTATATGTTGAAATCATGATTCCTGCAAATAATTATTTTACTCAGGGATTGTTTTCAGGCAAGCCTGAGTCCTGCAAAAAATTTCTCAGGGACCCAGGGCTTGTTTTTCACAAGCCTAAGTCCTACAAAAATATTATTTACTCATGGCTTGTTTTTGTTATCCCTGAGTCATGCACACACAATTAATACAGTTTTTTTTTCTCTGTAAGCCTGATGCTATGCTGGTTAACCATTATTTTAAAACAGAAAAAATGTACAATGAATGTGGCAAACGTACTGTGGTAGTGGACTGGTGTGGTGTGATTTATGTCTGTCTGTCTGTCTGTCTATGTATTTATCTATCTATATATTAGAATTATCATCTTTGAGTTTAACATAACTATCATTATTCTCAGATTACTGCCACACATTAAACAGTGATCATAGCAGTGTTTCCAACAGATTGTAGTTACCCTTCACACCCCTCCCCCTCATCCTCATCCTGCTGCTTTTAATAATATATGTGGCCTGGATTTCTCTGGTTTTGTCCACGTCTGCTACCTGATGCTCAGATGGTATTAGTTGTTGGTATCAGGGTCCCCGTGATTCCCTGTCAATCTCTGTAGGTATACATTTGCATTGGAGGAGTCTGATTGGCCCACCCAGGATGTGCCTTTATATACTGAGGCTTGGGCACTTGTCAATTGCCCTTTCGTGGTGTTGTGTTGCTGCGCCTTGTTATTGATCTCCAGTGTCTCCTATGTACCAACCCGGCTAGTCTGACTCTCCTTCTGCTCCTGCACCGTGAACTGACCCGGCTCTGGCTGACGACCCTGCACCGTGAACTGACCCGGCTCTGGCTGACGACCCTGCACCGTGAACTGACCCGGCTCTGGCTGACGACCCTGCACCGTGATCCGACCCGGCTCTGGCTGACGACTCCGCTCCGTGATTCGACCCGGTTCTGTCTCCTGATCCTGCTCCGTGACTGCTCCACTCTCCGGTGGTGTTCCTGCGACTCAGTCATCCGGTTCCGGCTACTGTTCCTGTCCGGTTACTGCTCCTGTCCGGTTGCTGCTCCTGTGTACTCCGGTCGCGCTGGCGACATTCTGACTGTTCTCTGTTTCCTAGCTCATTATGCTGCAGCCGAGGTTGCCTGCCTTGTTCTCGTTGAGCATTTCAAATGTACCAGATTAACCCTTGCACTGCCGGTAGCCTCCGATTACGTGCCATTTGATTCATTGCCAAGCTCCGGTGATTCTCTGAGCCTTAACACATTTGAGCCTCCGCTTTACGCTATACCAGTCCTTGCAGAGCTCCACCTGTTCGATGCCCGGTGAGCATCGTGATCACGCTGGTTGACACTGGTAGTCCATTCGCTCTTGCAACAAGGATTCTGGGTCACACCTTGTGGGTGTCTGGGCAGTACCTCATTCACTCAAAGTGTTTTATCCCAACTGCACTACTCTGTGCATCGGCTCTTCATAGCTTGGGCAATTCCGTTCTACTGTGGCCTCCCAAGGGCTGGCATACTTCAGTGGCAGACGCAGGGTTACTCGATACTCATTCAGGGCGATTCCTATTCTGGTTACATCAATTTGGCAGTTGCAATCCTCATAAGCCCACTGTGGTGGTACGGGCTCAGCTTAGAGCAACAGGGGCTCATCCTGTTTATGCTTCAAGGGTGTTACAGCGCTTTTCCTGAGTTCCTGATCTACATTTAAAGACTGTTACCATAGACTGCTATATATCCCCTGGGCGTTGGCCAATCTAGCCTGAGCCTTACCAGTTGCTCCACTTAACCCTCTATGCACTACTGTTTGTAGTTTACTCCATCCTCTGTTCATATTGCCTGTTCTTAACTTTACTAGCCCCTAGGGGCAGTGTTGTTCATTTTTATTTCAATAAATTGTATTTTACGTTACATCCTGGTCTGTGTGTCAGAAAACCTTAACAGTACGAAAGGGCCATGACCTCAGACGGGAAGAGTGACGGTAATACACAGAACCTCCACTGGAGGATGGACGTTCACGAGCAATGCCTAGATCAGTTGGCATTGGCCATGCAGACCTTGCTTGAACGTACGGTACATCTTGATAAGCCGAATCAAAATCCGGTGGTCCCCCCAGTCATGACACCGGATACTAGTTCTGGTCAATGCTTGGTCCCGCAGAAAAGTCTAACGGCGGCGGCGCCGTTACCAGTAAGATACGATGGTGAACCCACTCTGTGCAGGGGTTTCCTTAATCAGCTAGAGATCTTCCTCGAACTTACACCTCATGCCTTTCCGAGTGACCGTAGCAAGGTGGGGTTCATGGTATCCCTATTTACTGGCAAAGCCCTGGCATGGGCAAATCTGTTATGGGAACAGGCTAAGCCTTGCACTTTGTGCTTTAAAGAATTTGTTAAACAGTTCCGTAGAGTTTTTGAGGTACCTGGGCGAGCTACGTCCGTGGCAAAAAAACTGTTGTCAATGCAAATGGGCGATCAGACTGCAGCCGAATATGCTATAGAATTTCGGATTCTAGCTGCAGAGGTGGCATGGAATAATGAGGCACTCCTGGCAGCATTTGCCCAAGGGCTCTCGGATGCTATCAAAGATGAAATTGCTGCCAGGGAGGTACCTACCGATCTGGATGAGTACATCAAATATGTGATACTCATTGATACTCATATGCGCGAGAGACGCTTGACTAAGAGGGCAACTTCCAAAATCCATGGGCATGAGAGATTGTTTAACCCACCCTCTCCTCCCATTCCTCCGGTCCGTGTACCTGATACTGGGGAACCTATGCAGATTGGTTTTACTAGACTGACTAAGGAGGAGAGGGCGTATCGTAAAAGACAAGGATTATGCCTATATTGTGGCAAAAGTGGGCATTTGTTGCGCACCTGTCCGGTGAGGCCGGGAAACGCACGCACCTAGGGTACCTTGGGGGACAGGCCCTAGGTGGTGTACAGTCGTCCTCAGATCCTTGCTCCTTGAAACCCACTATACCTGTGAGTTTTCTGCTAGGCGACCAGGTTGTGGAAGCACTTGCCCTGGTAGATTCTGGTGCTGCTGGCTATTTCATGGACCAGGCATTTGCTGAAAGACATAATATTTCTCTGTCTGAAAGAGATACTCCGTTAGCCATTGAGGCTATTGATGGCAGACCTCTTGAACCAGCACTCATCACAATGGAGTCTACTCTCCTCACTATGACTGTGGGGGCCCTCCATAAGGAGGAGGTTCGTTTTCAGATTATCCGTTCACCCCATCATGCTGTCATTCTGGGGTTCCCTTGGTTGTCAGTGCACAATCCCCAGTTTCACTGGCAGACATGTGAAATCAAAGCATGGTCAGAATACTGCACAAATCATTGTCTATCTCGGCTCGTTAAGATTCTGTGTACCTCCCCTTCTCTGCCAGCTGAATACAGCAAGTTCAGCGACTTTTTCAGTAAAGGGGAGGCTAGCGCTCTGCCGCAGCATCGGCTATGTGATTGCGCTATTGATTTGCCCCAGGGAGTGGTTCCACCGAGGGGTAGGACGTACCCATTGTCATGTGATGAGACTAAGGCAATGGAGGAATACATTGAGGATGCTCCCAAAAGAGGGATTATTCGCAAATCATCCTCTCCGGCAGGTGCAGGGTTCTTTTTTGTGAAAAAGAAAAATGTCGAGTTGCGACCTTGTATTCATTACCGTGGGCTCAATAAGATCATGTCCAAAAATGCATACCCCATTCCACTCATCACAGAGTTATTTGATAGGCTGAAAGGCTCCTCTATTTTTACTAAACTCGATTTACGAGCTGCCTACAATTTAATAAGGATCAAGGCCGGTGATGAGTGGAAGACAGCCTTCAATACAAGGTCAGGGCACTACGAATACCTAGTCATGCCATTCGGATTATGAAATGCACCTGCCGTATTCCAAGAGTTCATCAACGATATCTTCCGCGATATGTTACAGTCCTGTGTAGTGGTATATCTGGACGATATTTTGATCCACTCAGCTAATTTATCCCAGCATATACAGGATGTTTCTGAGGTATTGCTTCGATTACGCAAGAACAAATTGTTCTGTAAACTCGAAAAATGTGAATTTCACTGTTCTCAAGTACCCTTTTTGGGTTTCGTGATTTCTAGAGATGGCATAGCTATGGACCAAGAGAAGTTGGCTGCAGTCCTTAACTGGCCACGACCCAAGGGGCTAAAAGCTATTCAAAGATTCCTGGGCTTTGCCAACTATTGCAGAAAATTCATTCAGAACTTTTCTATGATTACTAAACCTCTCTCTGACTTAAAGCATAAGGGCGCAAATCCCTCTCAATGGTCTGAGGCAGCTGAACAGGCCTTTGTTACTCTCAAGCAGACATTCGCATCTGCCCCTATTCTGTGCCATCCTAATCCTACTCTGCCTTTTACCCTGGAAGTTGATGCCTCCAAGGTTGGGGTAGGGGCAGTTCTCTCCCAACGACCCAGGGAGGGAGGTAATCTGAGACCATGCGGATTTTTTTCCAAAAAACTGTCTAGTGCCCAAAGCCATTATGAAATTGGTGATAGGGAATTGTTGGCTATCATCTTGTCTTTGAAAGAATGGCGACATCTCCTGGAAGGCACTAGGACCCCTGTCTTAATTCTCACTGACCATAAAAATCTAATTTACTTGTCTGAGGCGAAAAGGCTGTCTTCTCGCCAGGCTCGTTGGGCTCTCTTCTGGTCAAGATTTAATTTCATAGTCTCCTACTTGCCGGGGTCCAAAAACATTAGAGCAGATGCTCTTTCCAGACAATTCTGCACAGACATTGAGAGGGATGAAGCGCCAGTGCCTATAATTCAGCCACATAAGATCCTGGCCACTATTCGTACCAACATCACTTCACCACTGGGGGAGCAAATCTTGGCTTCACAAGCACGGGCACCTCCTGAAACCCCAGTTAGCAGATGTTTTGTGGACGAACCATTTCGCACCCAGTTACTCGAGACCTATCACTCATCTAAGGCGGCCGGGCACATTGGCAGGGATCAGTTGGTTTGGTCATTGGCACGAACATTCTGGTGGCCTTCTCTGAGAGCAGATTGCTTCGCATTTACCGCTGCCTGTGCTATCTGTGCCCGTGCTAAAACTCCCAGACATCTCCCTGTGGGGTTACTCCAGCCAGTACCCAATGGCGACCGTCCCTAGTCCCATATATCCATCGATTTCTTGGGAGAGCTGCCTTTGTCTAAGGGCTACACTTTCATTCTGATGGTGGTAGATAGGTTCTCCAAAATGGCTCATTTCGTGCCCCTCTCTGGTCTCCCATCGGCCCAGGAATTGGCAGTAATTTTCGCCAGGGAGGTATTCCGCTTGCACGGGGTTCCTAGAGTGATAGTGTCTGATCGGGGAAGCCAGTTTGTGTCTAGATTCTGGAGGGCATTCTGTGCCCAGATGGGAATTCAATTGTCATTTTCCTCTGCCTACCATCCCCAGACCAATGGGGCTGCTGAGCGTGCCAATCAGGGACTTGAGCAGTATTTGCGCTGCTTCGTGACTGATCATCATGATAACTGGTCCGACCTGTTGCCATGGGCGGAGTTCGCCAGGAACTGTGCGGTTAATTAATCATCTGGGAGTTCTCCGTTCCTAGTTAATTATGGGTTCCAACCCTGCCTACTCCCGGACTCATTTCAGTCCCAACAGATTCCGGCTCTGGATGAGCACATGGAGCAGCTCCGTTCCACTTGGGCACAGGTACAACGGTCCCTCAGTCAGTCCTTCCTGAGACATCAGCGGCATGTTAATCGCAGATGCCTTCCAGCGGTCTCCTACCAGGTTGGGGACAGGGTATGGCTCTCCTCCAGGAATCTTAACCTGCAAGTACCTTCAAACAAACTGGCTCCCCGGTTCATTGGTCCCTTTAAGATCATTCGCAAGGTCAACCCCGTGGCATACGCATTGGAGCTCCCCAGGGCTATGCGTATTCATAATGTGTTTCATGTGTCCCTTCTTAAGCCCTTGGTGTGCAACCGTTATACTACCATGCCGGTGGTTCCTGGGCCGGTGAATGTACAAGGCCAAGAGGAATACGAAATTCAGAGCATACTTGACTCCAGGAGATTTAGAGGCAAGTTGCAATATTTGGTCCACTGGAAAGGTTATGGGCCTGAGGAGCGGTCTTGGGTAGATCATACGGATCTTCATGCTCCACGACTGATGCGCAACTTTCACTCTAAATATCCCCATAAACCTAGACCCTCTGGCAGGGGAGGGGGTCTTTGAGAGGGGGGTACTATCACGGTCCCCGTGATTCCCTGTCAATCTCTGTAGGTATACATTTGCATTGGAGGAGTCTGATTGGCCCGCCCAGGATGTGCCTTTATATACTGAGGCTTGGGCACTTGTCAATTGCCCTTTCGTGGTGTTGTGTTGCTGCGCCTTGTTATTGATCTCCAGTGTCTCCTGTGTACCAACCCAGCTAGTCTGACTCTCCTTCTGCTCCTGCACCGTGAACTGACCCGGCTCTGGCTGATGACCCTGCACCGTGAACTGACCCGGCTCTGGCTGATGACCCTGCACCGTGAACTGACCCGGCTCTGGCTGACGACCCTGCACCGTGATCCGACCCGGCTCTGGCTGACGACTCCGCTCCGTGATTTGACCCGGTTCTGGCTCCTGATCCTGCTCCGTGACTGCTCCACTCTCCGGTGGTGTTCCTGCGACTCAGTCATCCGGTTCCGGCTACTGTTCCTGTCCGGTTACTGCTCCTGTCCGGTTGCTGCTCCTGTGTACTCCAGTCGCGCTGGCGACATTCTGACTGTTCTCTGTTTCCTAGCTCATTACGCTGCAGCCGAGGTTGCCTGCCTTGTTCTCGTTGAGCATTTCAAATGTACCAGATTAACCCTTGCACTGCCGGTAGCCTCCGATTACGTGCCATTTGATTCATTGCCAAGCTCCGGTGATTCTCTGAGCCTTAACACATTTGAGCCTCTGCTTTACGCTATACCAGTCCTTGCAGAGCTCCGCCTGTTCGATGCCCGGTGAGCATCGTGATCACGCTGGTTGACACTGGTAGTCCATTCAGTCTTGCAACAAGGATTCTGGGTCACACCTTGTGGGTGTTTGGGCAGTACCTCATTCGCTCAAAGTGTTTTATCCCAACTGCACTACTCTGTGCATCGGCTCTTCATAGCTTGGGCAATTCCGTTCTACTGTGGCCTCCCAAGGGCTGGCATACTTCAGTGGCAGACGCAGGGTTACTCGATACTCATTCAGGGCGATTCCTATTCTGGTTACATCAATTTGGCAGTTGCAATCCTCATAAGCCCACTGTGGTGGTACGGGCTCAGCTTAGAGCAACAGGGGCTCATCCTGTTTATGCTTCAAGAGTGTTACAGCGCTTTTCCTGAGTTCCTGATCTACATTTAAAGACTGTTACCATAGACTGCTATATATCCCCTGAGCGTTGGCCAATCTAGCCTGAGCCTTACCAGTTGCTCCACTTAACCCTCTATGCACTACTGTTTGTAGTTTACTCCATCCTCTGTTCATATTGCCTGTTCTTAACTTTACTAGCCCCTAGGGGCAGTGTTGTTCATTTTTATTTCAATAAATTGTATTTTACGTTACATCCTGGTCTGTGTGTGAGAAAACCGTAACAGTTGGTTCATCTTTAAGAATGTTAGTCTCCCAGCCCTGCTACTTGATAGCCATGTCCTACAGTCAATTATAATAAAACCCACTGCAGTTAAAAAACATGTAGTCTCAATGCTTGCTGGTGGGCAACTAACGGGGTTTCAGTGCTGTTTGTGTCAGTGCTGGCCACACAAATTCTTTGCCAGTAGTCAATGGAATTATTGTTTCTGCAGAAAACATAGCTATCCTGAAGATATGCTGAAACCATATCAGATGCAGTGGGACACTCCTAGGAGCAACACAATGATCAGATACCAGCCCATATTCTGAGAGCAAGTCCCATAGAGATGTGACTCCACAGTTTCCACCCCGACCACCACAAATGTTGGATTGTCACCCCTGAGACCACTGAATTGTACTGTGTTCAGAAATATGTTGGGAATGGGATGTTCTGGTTGATGTTGTTGCTCCTGCTGCTGCTGGTAAAAATCCTTTGCTGCCATCCTTTTCAATATGGTTTCTTACACTTATTTTGGCCCTAACTTTCTCCCATTCATCCTCTACAATGCAACACTCCACTTGATCTATAACCATATTTTTATAATCCTTGACAGAAATCAATTCCTCATATATATGTTGATCTTCATGACTCTTTGTTTTGAGAAAGTGGTGACGCTTTGGCAGAAATTCTGCAATATTATGCTTAAAGTCCAGCAAAGTGGCAAGAGTGATTTCCTCAATGCATTTAATTAACACTAAGCAAGGATCTTACTCAAAGCATGATAACATATCCTTGACCATCTGATGCATGTCTGTTTTGTTATTATTTTAAGAGATGCTGCTGATCATAATTCCTTGTTGTGACAAACTGATCAAGCTTTGGCAGAAATTCTGAAATTTTGTGTTTAAAGCATGGCTTCAGCAAAGTAGCAAGAATATATTCCTTATTGGTTTTAATGGACACTCTGAGAGGATTTTGCTCAAAGCACACTAATATGTCCTTGACCAGCTGGTGCATGTCTGTGTTGTCATTATGGTAATATGCCTAAGCCATGCTCCTCAGTGTTCCCTTCAATACATATATGAGTGGGAGAATTTCACTAATTCCTGCCACTACATGACTAACCAGCATGGTTACCTCCTCAAATGGTTTTAGCAGTTCACATACTTAACACATTAGTTACCATTGCCCAGGTGACAAAGAGGCACCTTCCAAAGTTTTCCAGTTTTACATTGTGTACTCACTAATGATCTTATCCTGCTCGTACACACGCTCATATTCTGTAGCATGTACAAAGTGTAATTCCACCTGGTAAGGACCTCCATTTTCAGCTGAGGATGAGGCAGGTTGTTACACTCCTGTATGGAATATAATGTTATGCGTGGACTGTAGGACCAGCTAAAATGGGCAGATATTTTGAGAGCAATATTCAGCACCTCTCTGAGGGTTTCAGATTCTGCCAAGAATCTGGTCACAACTAAATTTAGCACATGGGCAAAGCAGGGTACATATACTATATCACCTATTCTCAAGGCATTTATTATGTTTTTAGCCATTATCATTAGAAACAAAACCAGCTTTCACAGAGAGGGGTACAAGCCATATGTCCCCTGCTCTAGTTTACTTAATACACATATATATGGTTTTGTGGGATTGTCTCACAAGATGGTGTGCCAATAGAATGGGTTATCATGCTGCTATCTGAAAGGCAAGATTACTGGCTGCCTGATAATATAAGATAGTGTTGCCCTCTGATGGAGGGAGGTTAACTCAGTTAGAAGCTGCAGTCATGTGGTCTGTTCTCTGCTCACTTTTCATATATGATGTCAGATAGATTTTCTTGCTGTATGAGTTTTACGGACCTTTACCTACCACATTAATCACCTGCTTGTACAATTCTGGCACAGTTTTCCTGGAAAAATAACTGTGGCTTTGGATATGGTTTCTAGGATTAGGAAATCCTAGATTTTCAACAAAAGAATATGGCAGCATGTCAACTGCCAATATCTTGGCAACCTTGCCATTCCACAGGCACAGGGATTATTTTTATGAAGTTTCTGACTCCTTCCCAAGAACTCAGTTAATTGTGGGTTGGCACCTTGCATGACAGAAGAACCCTGTAACTTGATTTCTTTAACAACATGACTAAAGAAGATGGAGGCAGCGTTTGTGGGCATTCTATGACTCTTGTCATCTCTTATAGCAAATTCATACTCCTCTGCAGCAGGAGCTGTGCATGCTATTTCAAATGAAAATGCTCTTGACACACTTTCTGACACATCAACATCACTACTTCTATTGTGTGCTCCAGATGCTGTGTCTCCCAGTCTGACCTGTGCTTGTTTTTCAGGTGGGATCTCAGTGAGGAGATCCCTAGGTGTGAGCCTGCTTTCCCCCTTCTGACAGGCTTTTTTCCATAGATAACAGATAGCAACATGCTTAACTTTAGATCATGAGTGAAGTGTCTCCATACTGTGGATTTCTTAGGCTGCGGTGTTCCTGAGGATCTGCTACTTCTACTACTGGGGCTAGATGTTGCCACAGTTGGACTACTACTTGACTTGAGCACGGCAAAAATTTTCGTTAAATTCGATTTCAGCCAAATTTTTTTCAAGATTTCTCTAGCAGGAAGTTAAGCGATCCTATTAGTTCATTGGGGATTTGTATTTGTCCCGTATGGTGTTTTTGGTTTGTCCACAATTGCTCCAGTTATTTTAAGTTCACAAATTCACAATGTGATAAACAATAAAATGAGTACTTGGTGTAGCATTTTGATTCTGATGGAAATATGTTTCTGTGTAGGTTGGTGTATAAATGGACAAAGTAGGAAGACTTTTTGAAGACTTTTTTAATACTTTGCAGCAGGTTATGGAGTACAATTTTGGGCACCAGTTCTTAAAAATTACATTGTTCAACTGGAAAAAGTTGCAGAGACTTGCAACAAAACTGATAAGGGGACTGGAGAATCTGAGTTATAAAGAGAGGCTAACCAAACTGGGTTTGTTTACATTAGACAAGAGACATCCAAGGGGTAATATGATTACCATTTTCAAATACATTCAAGGTCAATACAAAGAACTATTCAAAGAGCTGAGCTAAGAAAGAGAAGTCATCTATTAAGACTAGAGGAAAGGCGTATTCAACTAAAACAAAGGCAGATTTTTTACAGTAAGGGTGGTAAATCTGTGGAATTATTTGCCTCAGGATGTTGTAACTGCTTTCAAAAAAAGCAATGGATGTCTATAAAGCACAGAACAATATTGAAAATTATGATCGATAGCTTCAATGCCGATAGGTTTTTGATCCAGGCATCTATCTGACTGACATTTGGTGTCAGGATGGAATTTTTTTACCCACTTGGATCTAAACTGGAAATGGCTAATTACCTTTTTATTATGTTACCAGCAGCTACCATTACAGAAAGTAAGACTCACACACATACATATTCAGCTGTAGTCTGTAAGCTCTCACTAGCAGGGTCCTCTAATCCTTTTGTATTCTATGTTCCATATGTAATGTTTTGTGCTTGTAATATATGTATTCCTTATTTCAGCATTGCAAAATACTGCTATATAAATAAATAATAATGATAATAGTTCACAAATCAATTTACTGAAAACAACAATTTTCATTTATTCCCACAAATGGTTCACAATCTAATCTGCAGTAAATTCATTCATTTCTACCAAAAAAACACACATAAATAATGTCAGTAAGATTAGTAGTGATTACTTTGGGGTTTTATTTTAAAAAGCTGTTGGATATCTATCTGTCTAAAGCTATCCCACATGAAACACTGACACTGTAAGTAATATACAAATAAAATCACTTTTCTAGCACTTACTGATTTTTTTTATTTTTTTTTATTATGTGTTACTGTTACTTTTAAAGTTACAATGCCACTTTCTAAATACATAAAGAGGCTGAGTTAATAAGAATAACTGGAGAAATTCTGGACAAACCAACTACACCAAAGAGGAAAAACAGAATATGTCAATGGATTAAATGGGACTTTTAATCTATTGAATGCTAGAGAGATCTTTCTAACATTCAAGTGGTTGGAAACCATATTGAAAATAATGGAAATTATCATTTATCCCATTTGGTGCAGTTGTTTGCTCCAGAAGTGCTCCAGTCTTTCTAATTAAATCAGCCTCATAAAACCCAATAACTGTTCTTTCTTTTGGGAATAAGCAATCACATTACATGACCAGATAAATAAATAAAGTATATTGAAGCATTTTTTTATTAGTAGTGTATAGGTGTATGGATGATTTGTGTTATCTTCTTCAAGAACACATGTAGCCTTTTTGTTCATCAATATTTTATTGTTTTATAGAGGAAATATATAAAGAAGAAATGATAATATATAATTAATATCTCCTGAAGGAAATTCACAATACAATTAAATTAAGTAAAGTATAATACGTTAATATATCTTCCATGGAATAGCAGAAAATGTGTGTAGTGCAGTAACTCACCAGCAAGAAGGAAATAATCTTGTGAATAATAGAATTTGTGCATTTATGTGAGTCAGATATATAAAGGCATTTATATTTTGTCAGTACAGAGAGGTTCTCCTCCTACCAGGAACTGTTATGTTGCCATACTGGAACATCTCATGATATATAATAAATTCATTTTACCCTCATTTTAGCTGACTTATCATTGCATTGCAAAGAATTGGATACCTCTGTAGCATTCACAGATTTAAAATCTCCATTGAACTCAATAGGAAGTTGTGCTGGTTCTCTTTAGTGCAGGTGGTTTAACCCACAATTGCTACAGTTACATATGAGCCACTGTGATTTCTTCCATATAGTATAGTATAGTATGGCAGGTGTGATGGACCAGTTGGTTAAGGCACCAGCTGTAGAATCTGTTCAAACCACAAGATCAAAGGTTCTAGCCCCAGCAGGGTCAACTCAGCCTTTCATCCTTCTGAAGTAGATAAAATGAGTACCATTAAATTGGGTGATAATATCTATACCCCCCAGGACATGAATGAAAATGAGAGATAGTCGTAATGTATTCTTCCTGGTAAAATACTTTGATATTATTAGTTAATTTCACCAAAGTTGTTCAACTTTGCTTTTATACATGAGGGCATCATTTATAAAAACAATCTAGAGCAAGTATGTGGCAAATAAATTGTACCATAAGGGAAGAAATGAACATTCCCATAATTCCCATTGATTTAAATTGTGTTTTTTTATCTCCATAGAAGTCTCCAACTCTTAGCAAAGTGTTGGAGACTTCTGTACAATCCAAGTGGTTAAAGGCCCCATTTAGATCAATGGGACTTTTTCTTTGTCCCCTACTGAACAGATGGTTTGCCCCAGCATTTCTTTAGTTGATGTTTATACATAAGGGCCAGAGAAAACGTTATGGAGTTATTCTGGAGCAAGCCAACTGCACCGTAGGGCACAAATACAAATTCCAAAAAATCCCCATTGATTTAAATAGGGTTTTTGGGCTTGATCCAAATGTTGGCATCGGTAGAAAAAACTGGCGACAGTGGTTTTGTACATCAGGTAAGCAATGCAAATGTTTCCACTAGTAAGAAATAAAGGTAGTTCTGAAACACACGACGCCCGTCGCCAAAATATCAAAATCTCACCTATTGAGGACAATGTAGAAGAGAAGCCCAGAGCCATTCAAATGTTGGAGTTAGGGCAAATGTGAGTTAAATTGCAACATTTTCCTCCAGAAATCTAACACTCATTTTTTTAGGCGAACATCACACAACTCAGAGTAGAAAACAACCGTAGAGGAAAATAAAACAGAGAAGCAGGTCATCCAAGGACATAAGCCAAGCATACAGAGGTCAGCTATTAACCTCTGCAATGCCTAACAAATACAACAACAAGGCCTACAACAGTGGTTCACAACCCCTCCACCTAAGACACCCCTAACATGCAATCATAATGTTCCAGGGCACCCCTTGGGGGCACAAGGAAAGTCCCAAATAAAAATAACATATGCCCAATATCAGGTCCCACTGTGTCAATGGCAATGAGGAGAATATAGTGCATCAAATGTCCCATACACACATCTCCCAAAAAAATGTGTAAAATTAATATTACCAATCACTAATGCAGAACATATCAGCATGGGAAAAGTGACCCACCCTGAGCTGGTGCACATGGCGCACCAACATGACATGACACCCTGGATGTGAACCACTGGCCTACACCATAAAAACAAGTCACAGACAAACAATAAGAATCCAGCAACCCCAGAGGGACAAGGGAAACACAAAGCAGCACAACATAAGCCATCCCAAAACACCTTTGACCAACAGGGGTTAATACACAACACGACATACACACCTCTCACTCCAACAACAAATCAAGATCACCTATGTAACCTCAGCAGTCCATGGAGACAAAACACACACACCTGACAGGTACATACCAATTACAAATAATCACACCACTAATCGCAGGCACACCAGAAAACAATTACCTGGATAACACACCTTACCATTAGTCCATTATGACCACATTTTTCAGATAAAAGGGAAGAAAGGAAGGTGTTAACCAACCAGAGGAGAACCACCAGACGGTGCCCCCCCAAAAAAAAAAATGAACAAGTGACGCAGACTACAGGAGTATACCAAACCAGACCAGACAATACAAAATTAATCAAGTGAATACATCAAATCAATTCAAAACCATCCAGCACAGGAATATGGAGTCATGAAGACATTCCAACATTGAATAATTCCTCTATAGACTGAGAGCAAGTATATGTAAAGCAAATGTGCATGTATAACAAACAATTCAAAATGGCCCCTTAGCAATGTGCAATATTATCATGCATATTAAATGCAACGTGATAATAATAAAAAAAAGTATGAATACACATATACTTATGCCTATGAATATAAGTAAGAGCACAAAGGAAAGATCAAACTGTGTGACTCCTGGAGTCGTAGAGATAAGTATATGATGTGTATTCATACTTTGTTTATTAATAACACTTTGCACTTTGTATGTATGATAATATTGCACATTGCTATGGGGCCACATTGAATTGTTTGTGGATACATGGTATTGCACATTTGCTTTACACATACTTGCTCTCAGTCTATAGAGGCATTATTCAATGATGGAATGTCTTCATGACTCCATATTCCTGTGCTGGATGGTTTTGAATTGATTTGATGTATTCACTTGATTAATTTTGTATTGTCTGATAAAGCTTTTGTTTGGTTTGGTATACTCCCGGAGTGTGTGTCAGTTATCAGGTGTCTTGTTTGGGGGGGCACCACTGGTAGTTTTCCCCGGTTGGTTAACCCATTTGTTTCTTCCCTTCCTTTGGTATCATTGTATATCCCTATGAGTGCACCTCATCTCATTACAGTGTTATCTTGAGTAAGGAGTTATGTAAAGAGCTGGTGCAATTCCTCCCCTTTGTTTTGGTCCCATCATTATGACCACATGAACAACACCATACTGCAATTTAACAGTGAGAGCCCACCCTCCTCAGATGTAGTGTGAGAGAGACACTGACAGAGAGACAGACCAACACCAGTATGTACACATGCTTGTACCTAAGATGACAGTGCAGGCAAACGTGTGAGAGAGCTAGGGCTCATCCCCCTCCTCCTCCAAGCACCCCTGTCCAACAGCTGTCACCTGCTGCAACTGTTCATGCTCCGGCTGAAGGCCTGCCATGCTGACATGTTCGTGTGTGTGTAGCACAGTGAATATAACACTCCATTGCTTGTCAATGTCTTGTCTAGGCGTCAGGACCATGTGAGGTGTCCATCAAGGGGATGGCAAGCAGACATATGTATGTGTGTCATGCAGACTCTGAGCACACACCTCATCAGTATGTAGATCGAGATCCATGAAATAGCTCCTCTGTTTCATGGGTCTTGGTTTACACACCAATTTGTGTGCCCATTCACATATACATATGTCTGCTTGCCATACCGTGATACAAACTCTATAAGGTCATGATGGCTAGACAACACCCTGACAAGCATTGGATTGTTCACTCCGTGTCAAATAACCAAGGTGTACCTGTGGAGTGACAGTAAGGTCTCCAAAGCATTGCTGACCAATGTGTTGTGTATACCTCTGGCACTCAAGGGTATGATGATGGGTCAGCAATAGCATGACTGTTGTGTTCGTAGTGCACCTTCCAGTCTTGTTTTCACCCTCTGCAGGCATCCATGGCATGACCCCTCATGGTCCAGAAGTTTGTTCCAGTGACATGTTGAAATCATGTCCATGAGGATCACCTACTGGTGTCCATGTCAATTACAAATCTGATCAAATATGACTATCCTGTGTCATTGATCACCCCTCCCCTGTCAGGGTTTAAAGGTATAGTAATACTGAATATGTTTCATAAACCTATCTAGTAGGGTTCATCCCCCTGAGTAAAACAAGGGAACTCCCCCTGCTTTGCATTCCAAAGTTATTTCAGCTCAAAGTCGAATGTCATAGATCAAATCTCACAGTGGCCTGAAATTGTACAGTGGCACTGTTGCTACACCATCCCATGGACAGCTCTGGTCCCAGCACCATGAATCTCCATGGGATGGTGTAGCAACAGCGCCACTCGACAATTTCAGGTCACTGTGATTTTCCGATTTAAAAAACAACTGTGAGCTGAAATAACCTGTGAATGAAACACCCTTCAGCAGTGGGAGTTCCCTTGTTCTACTCAGGGGGATGAACCCTAAAACATATTTGCTCAAACATTCTAAGTATTACTATCCCCTTAATTGTGATCATGTTTTTGATCTGTTGATATATCTAATGTGTTCATGTTGTTCAAGTTCAAGTCATATCATGGAACAACACCCTGATGTTGTTTGGCTTTTAAATGTCTGTGAGTTGAACTTGGACAAACATGTCTGTATGTGATGTGTGTGTGTGTGTTCACCCCTGCTGTAAAAGCTTGTGACGCCATTCATCGTGCATGAGTTGTGTTCACTGCATAGCTTTGCAATACATTGGAGACAACTCATTACCTGACACCCATGTTAGATGTGCATGAGTTGTGTTCACTGCGTAGCTCTGCAATGCATTGGAGACAACTCTGTCAAACAAACAACATCTTGAAGAGGAAACATGAATGGACACAGATGTTATGAAGAAGTACAAATATTTATTAAAAGGGCCTGGAGAAGGTTGGCCTTATTTTTTTTTCTTTTTTGGAGGGTCTGGGGGGTGCTGTAGAGGTGGATTCTCTCCGACTCTGGCGGGTTACCCAAGGGGGACTGGTGGCTGGTGGTGGTGGTCGTTGATCAATTCTGGCCGGTGATGCATCACTGGACTCCTCCCATGATGGCTGACCCATGTCCTGCCGCTCATATTGCCTGCAGATGGAGTCTCGCATCTCGACCAGCATGTGGCCGAGGACCTCCATCATCCCGGTGTGGAACTGGAGCTGCTGTGTGTTTGACACCACCTTCTGTGCCTCAATTGCCCCGAGGCACACCATGATCCGCCCCAGGGTCAGCTCCACTCATCTCAGTGCTTGGGCACACCTCCTGATGACCGTGAACTGCTCCCCCTGGATGGCCACACAAGTTGCATCAAGGGCTGCTGTGCCCGTGGGTGTTACGGGCGTGGAGGCAATGGAGACTTATGGAGGCGGTGGTGTAGTGTGGGGGAGCAGACTCTCATGGACTGCCTCAGGAGGACCTTCACCAGCATGGGAGCTTTGTGGGGAGAACAGGTGCTGATCCCTGGACGTCTCAATTCACTCGTATTCCCTGGCCTCTGAGTGGCTGACCTGTGTTAGTGGGGGCAATGGCGTTGGTGGTGGGATGAACACCTCCCTTGCCTGGGGGCATTGTGGCTCCCCCAGGAGCCCCATGTGCTCATACCCCATGGGCCATACAAATGTGGACCTCTGGGTGTCCTCCTGCCACATGTGTACCCGTGGCCTAGGGGTTGTCCTGAACCTGGACTGCTGCAGCATAGGCACCATCTCTGGCATCAGATGCCTACCCGTTATGGTGGTGGGGCCTGGTAGCCCATCTGCTGCTGCTGCAGTGGGGGGGTCTGGTAGATCAGCTGCTGCTGCTGTGGTGGGGGGCCTGGTAGCTCAGCTGCTGCTGCGGTGGGGGGCCTGGTAGCCTACCTACTGCTTGGGGGGGCCTGGTAGTCCAGCTGCTGCTACTGCCGTGGGGGGGACCTGGTAGCCCAGCTGCTGCTGCTGCTGTGGTCGGGGGGCCTGTGGGCCAAGGTGGGGCCGCTGCTACTGCTGCAGTGGTGGTTGTGGTGGCAGCGCCCTGGAGGTGGTGGCCTCCTCAGAGGCGGTGCCTCTGGAGTCCTCTGCTCGTGCCGAACGGTGTGCTGTGTGGGGAAATGACATGATGTAATCAATGATGTGAGCCATGACAGGAGTGCTGCAAGACTATTACATTGACATGTAAACCGTTGAGTAGAGGGATGGTATCCATTGCATTGCTTTGCAATGCATTGGTTACCATCCTGACACACATTGCTTAGCTTGACGTGATCCCATACATTGATTCTATTAACCTATAGTGGCTTGGAGTTGGTCATCATGTGTATCCTGAGCAGTGGGGATGGCAAGGTATACACCTCCTTGCTATCCCCATTCATCAGGATCCATGTGGTGACCAAAACTGAAGCATCACACCTTGAGTGACACAAACCCATTGCATGTCATACACTTAGGCCTCAACAACAAAAACTCTATGACCTCTTAACACAGCAATGCACAAGTGATGTCCAATGACTACAGAGTCCAACCAATGATGTCAGCAACAGTAACAGACACACCAAGCACACCAATCAACATGATCTGTGGTACCCAGCAACCCAATCAGCTGGAGGACCCACGAACATACCCCAGGACAGCTAAAATCCTAACACACAACAAACATGTGCATGGTTATATTGTACTACTGGAGGTTACTTCTACGTTTTCCTATGTTATGCTATGGAGACTAAGCACTGATATGTCACATGTTTAGATCTCAGTGCATTGGCTCCACAGAATAACACAGGGATTGCAGGTTTGATGACACTGCAGTTGTCATGTACACATTGCCACCTCTTTCTGACACCCTAGTGATTGTCCCCCCATCAGGATTGAGCCTTGTGAATCACATATGTCCTGCAGAGTGGGGATGGTGGTAATTGCCAACTGGCCATCCACACTCTGTAGGCTACATATAATGCAGAAAGTTTAACCTTGACTGTTCCACTTGGACTAACTACCTACATGTACAACACCTAGCCCTGACGTACAGGCACAATACAATAGGAAACACAACAATTCCCCTCCTTGCTATTCTCTGGTAACCCTTTGGGTGCCAGGGGACTAACCAATGTATTGTCAAACAATGCATTACTTATCCCTGTGGCACTCAAGGGGTTGTGTGCTGACCTCTTTGTCACTCTATGTATGACATTGTGATATACGTAACTGTTAGATCTGTGACTGACACATGACAGTGTGCATTGTTTTTGTGCTGTGCATGATGTTGTTGTCGACAGCATGAAGGGGGTTCAACAGGGACTTAGCATTCAGGCTGGGTTTGTCAAGTATTCTGTCCTTGTTTGACGTCCCTCCAAGCTGTGTTGCTGAATTGTGGTGTGGAATGGTGTCCATGTGTTCAGGTGTCACTGTGTTGGCCTCTGTCTGGTAGGTGTCAAGATTTGTGTAATGTGTGTGTGGGCTTTGATGAACTTACCAGTGGACTGGAGGATACTTTCATCCCCGGTGTCACTCCATCCAGGGATCCCATGCACCGATATGGAGGAGTGAAGATTTGTATTCAGAAGAGATAGTGTCAATGGAGACATATGTGTTAGGTCAGAGATCTCTTGTGAGTTGGCAGCAGGAGGATATAGTGGCGGATCCTGTGAGGGGTCAGCTTATTAATCCATTCATGTAATTGGAGTGAGTTTATATATCAACTCCAGTACAAGGAAGTGTGTCAAACTACTAGCGAGTCTCCTAGTGGTATATTAATAATTATTGTTACTGTGTAGCATTGCATATTAAAGAGATGCTCACTCTGTGTGTTTGCCACATGAATGTTTATCTCCTTTTTGAGTTCCATTCTTCAATTCCTTGTTTTCCTCTATCATGATGATTCGACTAGCATAAGGGTTAAAGTCCTCTATCTTCACTCTTGCAAACATAATATCAGAGGGTTTTTTTAATTCATCAGCATGACATTGTGGAAAGTTATCAGTGATGAAAGTCATCTAATATGTTAGCAATGTATATTTATAGGAATTATTATGCATAATGTGTTTATTTTGTTCTTATTATTGTGAGTCCTAAGATTAGCTTTATATATACTAATTTTCCACTTCTTTACACACTTGACAAATTGCAGCATATGTTGGAGGTATCTCTAAAAATCCTGATATAAAGGAAAAACGTGATATAAAAGAAAAAAATGAAGAAACACAATTCTGGAAGAGAGAATGGGATTGGTTCGGAATTCCAAAAACCCCAGTTACTGGAAAAAGATATTTCCCACAAAGTTCTGGTGGACACAAACCTGAACCTGCCACACTAACACCTCCCAATATTAACCACCAATTACCTTAATATTGGTCAAAAATTCTAATGGCTACTTTTAATCAATTCTATATTAATTGATCCACCAAAATGTGCATTCCATTACAACTGCATATGTACAACACTCCAGGCTTCAAAATCCTGCCACTGGAGGCTTGTAGATGCCATCAGCTGAAGGAAGTTGAGGTCCTGGCATCCAGCAAAAATAATCATATCTGCCTCCTTGAACATGATAACCATAACTAATTAAAGATTCATAAAGGAATGATCTAAGTAGAAATGATTCATAGCGGCCATTAGGATTTCCAGCCTATATTATAATGTAGTGGTAGGTGGTGTTAGTTTTCCTTTAAGTAACATAGTTCAGTTCCTTTTCCCTTGTGTATATGTTATATTCCCCTGTCTGGAACCCATTGAAGAGGTTGATGTACACGGGAAAAGGAAATGCATTTTAGAGCAAACTACCTGCACCACAGGGTACATAAGAAAATTCCCCACATTCCCATTGTTTTAATTGGGACTTTTGAATTTTTGAATGCCAGAAATGTCTAAAATGCTTTGTGAAGCAATGGGTTGGATAACTCTAGCATTCAAGGGGCCAAAAGCACATTTTAAATAATTGGCAATTGTTATTTGTGCTTTTGGTACATTTCGCTTGCCCCAGAATAGCTATATTTCCCCTGCATCATCCTTAGCATGTACTCATATCTATTCAGGAGACTTGTTTACATGAATGGAGAATATTCACTTTATAAAATAATTATGAAGTGCAGATGATACATATTCATCTTAAACTTGTGTAACACAAAAACAACTTGAAACATAAAATCTCTTTTGCGAAATGACTGGTGCATTGATCAACATGTATAATTAAGCATTTTTTACCCTTCGGGTTCCAGAATGGCATCCAACAGGTTAATCCTTTGAGGACCATATGGGACATTCCACTGGATCTGAAAGTGCTAAGTCATAGGAGCATATTGTTTAATTAAATGCTAGGTAATTCTCAAATAAGCAGTAATGCAGTTTAACACCTTGTATGGTACAGATGACTCCAGTGCATTGTGATGACATACACTGTTGATGTCTGAAACATTCAAACGGCTAATGAACAAAAAGAAAAATTATTAATTATTTGACTTTATTCTCTCAGATGTATACCTGTGATTGTGTCTGCATTCTTTTATTTTATTCATCAGTATATTTATTTTTCCTAAATTTGATGCAAATCATAGTTATGGTTGTGTGTGTCCCTGTTTTTAACACTGGCAATATTATGATTGCCTAAAGGTATTTAAAAAAATATTTCAGTTGTTTGGAAACAAGCAATGTTGTAAATATCATATGTCTAATCCTGGACTTTCATAATTGTTCAAGCGCTTCTTCTATTTCATTATTTGTTACTTGGCAAGATTTACAGAGATGTCCTGTTAGCATTCCAAAGTAAACATTCCTAGACTATATACTTAGGGCCATATGTCAAAGAACTATCTTTTGTCGTTTGTAACGACTTTTCAAAGTACAGTGTCGTTGGGCTTGTTAATATTTTCAGAGAGTGTCGGTTATGATTGGAAATATGTCGTTTGTCCTGACTGAAACTGTCATATGTAACGACAAAACATACGACAAAAAAAGTCTTAACTAAGGACAAAAATGTCTTAACTAAAGACAAAAATTCTCACATTCCCTCCACTTTTTTCTTAACATACAAACTTTTTTTTGAAAGACATTTTTTTTGTCATTAGTTATGGCAAATTTTCTTTTCCTCTAAATGACACTGGAGAATAATTTAGCCACGTCCTTGACACACCCCTTTGCCCATCAATTCTGGAGTTGTGTGGTACACAATGGACATTACTAGTTTTTTGTCATATACTCTATAGAAAATATGTTGTTCATGCATACGATTACTTATTTTTGTCTTTATCCCTTTGAACATATGGCCCTTAGTCATGCAGTAATGACAGAGTGAAACAGACATCAGCTGTAGATTTGGTCCCCCATGGATGATTCAAATGCAGGTAACATAATGATTCATGTGGTTTTAGCACTAGGAAGTCCAGTGAAAAGCTTCCAGTCAGGCGCCATAGTTTGGAAAAAAAAAGAGCTGCAGAAAATACCTGTGGGATAAGCATGATAAGAGTTTCCAGGAAAATGATGTAATTGTTTGCAACATTGTATAAGGGAATTACTAGTTATGAACATCTCTCAGTGAGTAAGATCTTTAGTTTCTACATTTTATGATTGATTAGAACTAAGTGTAAGTTAAGCAAATATACAATATTTTAGTTCTACTTTAATTTTACTATTTATAAGAATACATTTGCACAGAGTAAATCCATTTTTATTTTGAAACATCTTCTCCAGTGATATCACTTCTCCAAGCACTGTGGAGCCAATGCACTAAGAATTTTCCAATGAGGACTTTGGATTATTGTCACACTACCTAAATTTTATATATTTCAATCTAGTTATTTTATTTTAATACATGTTTTACTCATTTCTCAGTCTCTCAATATGTTTCACTTCCACCTGTGTTCTGTGATACTGTAGCTCTCCCCCTTTCCCCCTTGCTGCCAGTTTCTTACCCCCCTCTCACATTCCTCATCCACACCCTATCAGTTCTAAACTTTCCTTTACAAACTTTTTTTCTTCATCCTGCCCACTATGCTGTAGACTTGAGAAAAAGAGAAACTCTCTTGAAAGTTTGTCCTCATAAATTTTCATGTTAATCCAATAAAACATTATTACATACTAGAATTATCATTCATTTGACTTTACACCACTGGACTAACATGGCTAACCCACACTGTACAAACACACTCACACACACACACTCACAAAGAAGATACTGGGCTTTATTTAACAAAATTGGGCACAGCTTGGGGATAGTACACTGCAATTAATCACTACCTTTTTGTTCCAAGGCTTGATTTAACCCTTTGTACAGTGACAGAATTTCATGTGCACAACTGGCTGCATCATATTGATTTTTGTATTTTTTTTGAAGAGCTATATAAATTAATATAGGGTTCAGATATACCATATTAATTTATGACAGATTTTTTAACAACAAAACCAATTAATACTGTGACCAAAACCTTGCATAATATAATTCTATAGGTCATAATTCATTTAATACTAATATGGGCTCATAATAACCCATATGATTCAATTAATCATTCATGGAAGAGGTCAGAAGGCATCTTTCTCTACTCTCCCAAAAGAAGAGGAAGTGTGCCAGTTAATAAATGTGGGGTCCAGAGACCACATATTAATTAAAGATTGCCCAAGGAAGGATTTAAGGACCCCTTCCTCCTCACTCTCATTAAGGAGAGGACATATAGCCAGTATTTAATATGGAGTCCTTCCTGAGATCCCTTATTAATTTCATATGGCCTGAGGGAGAGGTATTCTAAATGTTCCCTGTACTTCTCAGTTCCCAAGAAGGGAGGCTAAAGTTCACTTAAAAATAATTAAAAATGCATTGTTTAGACCATTAACACCTCCATTACTGATGTGGCTTATACAAGACAATTCAGCAATACAGGGGTTAAACAGAGATAGAGGTCCAGTTAGGATAAAGTGGGAGAGATGTGAATATATTTTATTAAATTTAATGTTAGTTAACCAATTCATTGCCAGTGCTATTGGTACACATTGCTATGCATTGCTATGGATTGCAATGCAATCAATATAATCTGGCAACAGAGTGGTTAAGAGTTTCAGATGCATGATAATGATGTAATTCACTCCTGGCACACCCACATGGCAAAGATAGGAAATGGATGATGAAAAGAAAGTGCATATGTTCCATTTTCAGGTGCTTTGTGAAAAATGTGTACAGTCAGCTCTGTTACTTAAGTGAAGGCTGTTGTTTCTAGTCTTATTACATGAGCTGCATTGTTTCATTTGCACATAAGATGTCATTGGAACCCAGGAAAGGTGAAAGGTGCCAGTTTCTGTGTGTTTCAATAATACTGCTAAATGTCCCCCTATCCCTATTAAAATACAGACAGAAGCATACAAGTATAATGGAAAGACAATAGTTTATAAAACATGTGCAACGATGAAGTCATGTGCAATACACACAGCTGCGCATGCTGGAGTCATGCGCAGTAGAGACTGCCCACACCGCGGCTGCTACAGAGCTGGACGCTCCAAAGGAGCATCCAGCTCTGTATCAGCAGTGGTGCGGGCAGTCTCTACTGTGTATGACTGCCCCGCAACCAGCTGGCACTGTATCAGCCGTGGCATGGGCAGTCTCTACTGTTCATGACTGCCCCACAACCGGCTGGCAGTGGCACTGTGTCCCGTGTAATGGGCTCTTCAACTAGTAAATACATGTATAGCAGAAAACCAACCCATTTAAACTAGTTCATATGATATAATTTTTGTTGTCTTTATCCATTGCGTTGTATTAACTTCTGGAGGCTTTGCAGAGATATGAGAGAGTTGGAAATAAAAGGGAAAAAGGTCCAAAAGTGAAATAGTTTTGTTGCAGTCTGTGATACTTTGATAATTAACAGTTTTGAAAATTCTTTGAAGAAGAATCCTCTAACATTTTGAAAAAAATACTCTATATAGTATATTATGAAAATCTATTAATTTGGTTCATTGAAAGATATAACAAACTACAACAAATGTGATTATACAAATAAACTTGTACTGATACAAAAAACAAAATTTGCATTTCAGTAAATAATAGAAGTAACACCATTTTCCTTCATGATATCAAGATGATGGTGGTGGGTATGGTAGCAAGCTGGTAGTGCCTTCACTCAAAGGGCTGTATAAGACAGTAATGAGAGTCCCATATACCTTTTCCATGAATGCTAATAAAAAAGCGATAAAAATTATGCATTTATTGCTCAGTTCTTTGAATTAATTTCTATTTTAAATATACCTCTGTCACAAAAAAAGCAAAAATATGCAATATTATAAACACATTATCTCCCAGTGTTGGAGATCACATACCTTCCCTTAGTGCTTGGTACTAAGATAATATGTAAGTTTTACTTTTCACAACAGTGAGAGCACTCAGCAGGTCACAGAAATGCATGAGGTTTTTATATGTTGGTAGAATTCTTGTGGCCATAGAAAGTAAAGATGAAAAATGACAAAGTTCTCCATGGAAGATTATTGGTACTAGCAAAAAACGTAGACAATCTATGTATTTTCTTTGCAGGAATTCCTGCAGGAAAAACAACAAATTGTGACATTTCTGTGGATATTACCATGGAAAAAATATGGGTCTTTTTTACCATCTCTGCTTATATCACTTCTCTCTTCACTAGGAAGTCCAATTCTCAAATAACTCCATGAAACAAATTAGTACTAGACAATCTTTTTTTTGTTGCTAGTTTGTATTCTGCCACACCCTTTGATTTTCACAATATCCACCACCTATTTCAGGTGACAAACAATTGAATATGTTGTCTTAAGTTATTTACCTTTTATTTGAATACCACATAAAGAAGAATAAAATATAAAACACAACACATTATGACTCCACACAGAAGTTTCTCTCCTGAACCAAGTACAAATTTCTGTAAAAATAAACTACCTGACTCTTCGGATGCTGGAGTGTTCCTCAGTGTAATGTACTTGGAGACCGATCCCTTTAGCATCAAGTGATTAATTTGTTTGATCACTTTATATCCTGTAGAAATCACACGCAACAGTGCTATCTTAAAACTTTCTATTTTTATTTGCAATAGATAGCTCATGATTTACTAACTAGTAGAGCAGCCTGATTAAAATAGAATTCTGAGCTAGAATACAGACAACACTTTTGTAATGCCATTATCCTGGACTGTGACTTATGTTGTTGACTCACAAGAAGTAATATTTTTCACTTCAGGTTAAGTCAATACCACTTATAGGTCCCATAGAGTCTTCAAAGCTCCCCACCTACACCGAGGATTTTCAGGTAAATTCCCCATGAACCTATGTGAATCAATCAACTGCTTGTTCATTCTGAAGCACCTGACTATGTCAATATTCACCTGCATTAATTTGAAGACATCCTGAAAACCTTCACTATTGTTCAGGTCATATACCATAGTACTGGGGTCTCTTGAGATTGACTTCTGTATCTTAAATTAATGTGGAACTAGCTGAGATTGCATTTAATTGTGAAACAACATCATCATCTTTTGAGTCATTTCTGACAGTTCAATCCACTTCTCATTGCTGCCTTTCCTCCTCTAATAAATAGGTTAATCCAAATAGCATAGCAAGAGAGGCGAAATAAGCTAGCTGGGACTATCCACAACAGGGCTAGTCCCATTATTAGCCTCTTCTGCTTATTCAGCCAACATATTTACCCTGCATCTGTCCTCTACTGATTAGGTCTATTTCTATTTCCCTTCCACTCGCTCTCTCTGTCTTTATCCTCCTCTCAACTTCAGTAGAACTTTCCTGCATTGAGTGACATATTTAGAAAGCCAAGTAGGGAAATAAACATTCTTAAAATGTACATTAATTTAACCCCTTAAGGACTGGCCACGAGCACACTGACCTTTTTTTATTTTCTTTGTTTCTGGTTCCGGACTCCCCAAACGGCGTGCAGCCGTGGGTGGAGCCCGATATTCCATGGCGGTCATAGCACTTCATGGATCATTAATTCAGATCTACCCATGATGTGCTATGACCGTCAAGGGTCGTTAAGGGGTTAAAAACATAACATAGTCACATAGTAACATAGTTCTGAAAAAAGACGTGTCCATCAAGTCCAGCCCATGCCAAAAACACCCTGTTGATCTAGAGGAAGACAACCCCCCCCCCACTGGAGCAATTTCTCATTTAGCCCCAAGTGGGTAAAAAAAATCCTTCCTGACTCCAAATGGCAGTCAGATATTTCCATGGATCAAAATCCTATCTGCTTTGAAGCCATCTGTCATAATTTTCAATATTGTTCTGTGCTAGATAGGCATCCATTGCTTTTTTGAAAGCAGTTGCATTATCTGCAAGTACAACATTCCGAGGCAAAGAATTCCATAGCTTTACCACCCTTACTGTAAATAATCCCTGCCTTTCCTCTAGTCTTAATGGATGGCCTCTTGTGCTTAGCTCCGCTCTTTGTGTAAATAATTCATTGGCTAGTTATTTGTACTGACCTTGAATGTATTTGTTAATGGTAATCATATCAACCCTTAGACGTCTCTTCTCTAATGTAAAAAACCAGTTTGGCTAGTCTTCTCTTTATAACTCAGATCCTCCAATCCCCTTATCAGTTTTGTTGCACGTGTCTGCACCTTTTCCAGTTCAACCATGTCTTTTTTAAGAACTGGCACCCAAAATTGTACTCCATATTCTAGATGAGGCCTAACCAAGGATTTATACAGAGGCAGGATAATATTACATCTCTTGCATCTACACCTCTTTTTATGCAGGCTAGTACCTTATTTGCTCTTTCAGCAGCTGAGTGACTCTGTACACTGCTGTGAAGTCTATCGTTTATCAGCACTCCTAAATCTTTCACTAATGAGGATTCCCCAAGTTGTTTCCCATTTAGTGTATATGTAGCAAGTTTGTTTCTACATCCCAAATGCATGACCTTACTTTTATCTACATTAAATGTCATCTGCCCCTTTTCTGCCCATTCACTCAGTTTATCTAAATCCGTCTGCAGAGAAAAAACATCCAGCACTGTATGTATTTCCTTACACAGATTAGTGTCATCAGCAAAGATTGAGATGCTACTTTCAATCCCCACTTCTAGATCATTAATAAACAAATTAAAAAGCATTGGGCCCAGGACTGAACCCTGTGGAATCTATGTAAATAATGGAGGAAATTCTATCATTTTGTCAGTTTATCCATAGCCTGTCATTGCTGCTTCCTTTGTATATACTGAAGCAAAGAATCTATTCAGGGTGTCAGCCATAGCCTTATCCTCACTAATCAATTCACCTGTCTCAGTCCTTAGAGGATCAATATCAACCTTAACTTTTTTGTTATTAATGTACTTGTAGAATTGTTTAGGGTTTTTCTTGCTCTCATTAGCAATATTTTTCTCATTTTCAATTTTAGCTAGCTTAATTGCTTGTTTGCAGATTTTATTACATTATTTATACTTTTTAAATGATGCATCTGACCTGTTTGACTTAAACACTTTAAAAGCCTGCTTTTTATTTCTCATTTCTCTGCAAACCTCATTATTAAGCTGCATTGGTAGGCTGACCATACCTCACCTTTAAAAAGGGACACATAGGAAATAGGCATATTTCAGGACTGCACTAAAATCAAGGCAACCCTGTAGTATGCATTTTTCATGTGTGTCCCTTTTTAAAGGTGAGGTATGGTCAGCCTACACATTGGTTTCCCTTTACTCCTCTTGTGCTTAATCCCCAGTGGTATATATTGACCTGTATATTTGTCTAAGAGCATTTTAAATACTTTCCAAGATTTTTGTGCATTTTTATCTTTGAAAATGCCATCCCACTGAATATACTTTAATACTTCTTTTAGCTTTGTAAAATTAGCATTTTTAAAATTGAATGTTTTAGTTAAACCCTTGCTATTGGGTTTCTCATAACAAATTTCCAAGGATACCATATTATGGTCACTGCTACCCAAATGTTCCCTTACTTGTACATTGTTTGTCAGGTCTGAATTGTTTGAGAGCACTAGGTCAAGCAAAGCCTATTTTCTAGTTGGCTCCTCTAGTAGTTGGGACATAAAATTATCATTTATCATACTTAAAAAAATATTTCTGTTGTGCCGAAAATCATATTGCTCCAGTCAATTTCAGGATAGTTGAAATCTCCCATTGTGATTACCTTTTCTGATCTAGAAGCCTTTTCCATTTGCAGTAAAAGTAGGACTTCCTCCAACTCCCCAATATTAGGTGGCTTGTAGCAAACCCCCAATAACATTTTTTTATTATGTGTGCCCCCAGTGTGTATTTCAACCCACAAGGTCTCTACCTTTTCATTGGACCCTTCATTTATATCTTCTCATAAACTAGGTTTTAAATCATGATTTACATATAGACATACCCCTCCTCCCCTTTTATTAACCCTATTCCTCCTAAAACGTGACTAACCCTCTAGATTGACTGCTAAGTCATATGTATCATCTAACCAGGCTTCAGAGACACCAATCAGATCATACTGTTTATGTGTTGTAATCATTTCTAGTTCCCCCATCTTACCAGCCAGACTACAAGCATTTGCATGTATACATTTTATCATTTTACCATTCTGAAACATTTCCTTCTTTGTCAGATGTATCTGCCTTTTATCATGCTGCAACAATGGCAACTCCCTATTAGATGATCTAGCCCATTCCCCCCTTTCCACCCCCATGCCCATTCTCTAATCCCATTTCCTCAGTTATACTGCCTTCCCCATCCTGTGTTGCAGCACCCTCCCCTCTTCCTAGTTTAAAGTCTCCTCCAGCCCTCTAACTATCCTAACGCCCAGCACCGTGGACCTCCTTCAGCTAAGGTGCAATCCATCACGACTATAAAGATTGCCCCAAGGGAAAAGGCTGCCCAGTGTTCTAGGAACCCAAACCCCTCCTGCTTACACCAAGTCTTTAGCCAAGCATTTAACTGCCTAATTTCCCTTTGCCTTTCTAATGTAGTGCGTGGCACAGGATATTTCAGAAAATACTATCTCAGAGGTCCTCTGCTTAAGCTTATATCCTAAGTCCCTCAAATCCTTCTTAATGGACCTCCATTTTCCACTGACTTTGTCATTAGTACCGACATGTACCATGACAGCCGGGTCATGCCCAGCCCCTCCCAACAATCCTATCAGCCACATGTCGAACCCAAGCTCTCAGAAGACAGAAAAACTGTATGATTGTAGCGATCCTGCTGACAGATTACCCTGCCTGTCTTCCTAATAATAGAATCCCCTACCACCACCATCTGTCTAGGTCTGCCTGAGTCCCGGATCCCAAATGTCCTAGAGGGGCTGTTCTCCCAGCTGATAGAAAGAACAGTCCTTTCAAGCAAAGGCATCCCTGTGTCAACATCCCCAACTTCATTACTCAAAGCAGTGTCCTCCCTATTCCTCTTCCCCCCTTGCTATGTTTAACTGTAAACCATCTGGCCACCTGCTATTTCTTTGTGTATTCTCAACCCCCAGAACTACCTACCACCACTTTCTTCTCAACATTGGCTGTCTCTCTCAATGTTGCAACTTGCCCCTCCAGATTTCTAATACGAGCTTACAGAGAAACCACTTGCTCACATCTGCCACAGAGGTATGCACCCTGGAACAGTTGTTCCAGTTGTGCAAACATATGGCAGCTTGTGCACTGAGTTAAATGGACAATCATGCTACCACTCATATTATGCCAGTTACCACAAGCTAAAAGAAACAGGTTTTTAACCTCTTGACTGTTAGAGAAATCTGCTACATATTTCAAATATGGACAAGTGACTAAGATATCGAGCTAGTCTTTTACATGCTGCAAATTATGCTCACCAATCTATATTCACAAGGGAACCTTTTCTTCTTTGTCCATGTGGTCCACACAGATTTTCATATACAAATATAGTATTAAATTTAAAAAAATGGACTCTGTGATTTATTATAATACCAATTACCCCAATAAAGAAAATAAAGGATAATGTCCCTTTAAATCAGATCTGAGACAAATGCTTTTAAATTCACAATTGAGTAACAACATTGCCAGATCAATATGATTGTTTTTTTTTATCACGGGAACTAGTGTAAAAGCCCGTATACATGGGCCAAGGTTCGGGTAATGTTAAGAGGCCTCTACCTCACTGCTCCACGTGATGCAGTCTTGCATCACCTCACTCACGTGATGCAATTGTGCACAGTAGAGACTGCCCAAATGCAGGCAGTCTCTACTGTGCATGACTGCATCGTGACAAACATATTAGGGAATATATAGGATGTGTTGCTGATTAACAAAATTGTTTATAGCATAGTGCCCACAAAAAACAGCTAGTGTTAGTATTTAGGAATTAGTTGAATAACATCTGACAGTTGGAGTAACATATTCGCTAAGCACAGAGAATGTAACATGTAAAGATCAATAACTAGGGTCAGTTGGATAAGCATTAAATGTGGTCAATACCTGAGGTCATCTAAGTCATGAAACAATCAGGTGTTGCAGAGGAAGAACTTGTTATTAACTCTAGAATTCTAGAATATAAGAGTCTTACCTTTTCAGCTTTGAGTTAACCCTTTGAGTGTCAGGGAGGAATCCAATGCATTACAGCACAAAGCATTTTATACCCTTTGGCACTCAAAGGATTAACTCCATTTGTACGAAGTGTGGTTAGTGTCATAGAGTATGGAAGTTTTGGGCTGTGTCTTTCCACTGTGCTTAACACTATGTACTACCAATAAGGCGTAAAGGAAATCAGAATTAAATTACTCCTTTTTACTATGCATGCATGTGTGGGAGGGATATATGTGTGTGAGTATCCTGTAAAGTAATCATAAGATATAGTACATACCAGCATTTCAACCACAGGATTTCTATGCCATACATCCACGCAAAATTAACTACTGTGTTAATATTGGGTGTATGTGAACAAGCACTCATAAACAACAATGGATTTATAAGTTATATGCAGCTCTCTGTTATCAGATGAGAGTTGGTAACGTGTTAGTCATAGAAATACAGGAGGCAAATATAGTTGTTGATACCTTTATTGGATAGCTAAACAGATTTGGGATGAAAGCTTTCAAGACATCTCAGGTCTCTATCTCAGGAATGTTATACAGATAAATATGAAAACATCTCTCTTATATACAAGTACACATTGCATTTTTTAGAATGGAAATCAGATAAGGAAGTTTAGTCCAGACTCTGGTTCTTTGATCAGTCAATGGTAGAGGAGAGTACTGTAAACTGCAATCTTCCTTTGAGGGGTCCAAGGTATTTATGATTCCAGGAGGCTGTTGTAAAGGTTAATCCACAATGTGATAATGTGTCTGGAATTCTCTGTCTTTAGTCAAACCATAACTCAAAGCTCCAAATCGGATGATTAATTTTACCTCCCATATTTTTCTCTCTCTGAGTGTGAAACAGTCCCATCAGTACAGTCAATTTAGTGTCCCTGACATTGTGTCCATTTTGGAAAAATGGTTCTTGCACTGGTGTCTCTGTCTTTTTTGCTGTTAACACTGAATCTGTGGGAATTAAACCTTTTATGTAATGGCTGTCCAGTTTCACCAACATAAAGAGCTGTTGGACATTTTGCACACATGATGAGGTATATTACATTGGATGAATTACAGGTAAAGGTACCATTGATCTTCTGGTGTAACTGGGTGTTTGGAATGGGTACCTTGTCAGTGGTGTAAATGTGTGCACAGGTTTCACACCTCTTTTGTAGGCAGAGAGATGTGCCATTTGTATTATTATTCAGGGCACTCCTTACCATCAGTTGTTTTAAATCGAGAGGCTGTCTGAAGGAGAGTAAGGGAGGCTGTGGGACTATGTGCTTTCATCCATATGTAATGTTGTTTCAAGTTCTCTTGATATTTTGCGGAAGAGACCTGAGATGTCTTGAAAGCTTGCATCTTAAATCTGTTTAGTTAGCCAATAAAGGTATCAATGACTACATTTATTCTCTGTTATCATCTTCCAATAGTAATATCCTCATATCTTTTTCCATGATAATAGCGTCACTTTCAACAGTAAAAGAAATGATGAAAATAAATTTCTGTATTACATTTTGCAATGTATCTTTGCATTTAAGATAATTTCTCTTAGTCCAATGTATCAAATAGTGGTATTTATAATTAAAATGCTGTTTTAAAAGCACAAATCCTTCAGTGTTTACCAAAGCAGATGTGATTAACAGGGAATCAGAGCCATCATGACTTAAGAGGTGATGCTAGAAATGTTCAGCAAATCACACATTCATCAGACACCTGCCTATCTTCCCAAACTTATTTACCTTTAAAACTGACAGAATTCTGAGTTGTACTTCAGAACTATACCCCTTATAGATGTAAGCATTTCTGATTATTTTAGATCCAGAAGAGAAGTAATACATGTCTCATATTCTGTATCCATCTATATTATATGTAACCATGATATCCAGATACCTCCAGTAATCATAGAGCTACACTGTAGACCATAGAGTTCTCTGTGGATGACTCATTGCCCCAGCATTTCCTTCAGCCAATGAGAATCCTGCTGAGTATCCAGGAAGGGGAAGGATGATCTAGGGGAGCTGAAGGAGTTTCAGTTCTGCCCGCTAGTATATGCTCACGAAGAGGATGAAGATAGCACAGACAGAGATCCTCACAATGTTTTTAGTTCGTTTTCTGATGAAAGTGGTGATGTAGAAGATGATCTGTCTCTAAAGAGTCCATACCCTGGGTCCCAGAAACCCCCTCACAGATCATCATCATCATCAAGGTCCTCTTCCAAATCTCCTCATTCTTCTAATAAATCATTAGAATCTGTGGAGCTATCTAAAATGCTGCTACAGTTATCTGATACTATAGTTCAGGCCACACACACTCACAGCTACAGGAAGTTAAAAGTTTTCTCTGGTACTGTACCTGTTACTACAGGGGAGGAGTAAAGCTCTTCAGGTCCTAAAGGAATGGACTTGTATAGATAATGCCAAAAGGCAGAGGCTAATGGAGAGTCTGAGACCTCCAGCAGTGAACTTAGTGAGACTCCATAAGAAAAGACACACTGATGTAACAGTGAATGATTTCATGAAAGTGTTACAAGACACCTATGGGGAAGTAGAGGACTCTGAAGAGCTAAATGCCCAACTCTCTGCCACCAAACAGAAGATGAATGAAAAGGCTTCTGATTTCATTATCCGATTGGAGCTCTTGTTATGGAAGTTGGTTGATAAAGGAGTCATTTCCATCTCTGACATAGACCGGCGGAGAACCAGACAAGTTCTCAGAGGAGCCCTATCTCATGACCCAGTGATGATCACACTAAAGGCCAGTCTACCACAAGAGCCTGTTACTTATTCTGAAATGGTACAAAGGGTGAAAGAGTCAGATGTCTCCTCACCCTGTCAGGAAGCCTGATGAGAAGAAAACATCCTCTCAAGAACCCCAGATGATGGAAGAGTTGTTGACAGTGAAGAAGAAACTGGCTGAGCTGGAATCAAAATTCAGCACTCCCCAGAAAAGTGTTGGTGCAACATTACCCAGAGATAAGAGACTGTCAGCCCATTCCCCTACCATGAGTAGGTCAAGGGAGTTTAGGTGTTTCTCATGTGGACAACTTGGTCACCTCACAAGGGAATGGACTAACACCATATAAGTTAATTATGTGGAAACTCTAACTATAGAACAGCCGACCCCTTCCCACACTCCTAGGCAGAAGTAACCATCATATATAGATCATTATATGATAATCATCTGAAGCACATTCCTATTCAGCCTGCTGATGACATTAAGCTCTTGGGATTAAGTTCTCAGGCCTACCCTGTAGAAGGGTTTATCCAAGTACAGGTAACCATACCCCAAATCAACACAGGGATGGTTTGCCCCATGGACATTAAGGCACTAATCTGTCCAGCTCCTAGAGATCACTGTGCCCCAGTAATTCTGGGCACAAATGCACAGATGGTGCAGGACGTGTTTCGGGCTTACCTGAAAGAAGTGGGAGATGTATCCCTGGTTTGACTGATGGAAATTCATCCTGGTCTAGGAAAAGAGTGTCACAAGTTGGCCCTTCAAACACAATCTGGGAAATTCCACCATGTGGGTGGATGTTCTGTGTTTCTTCAGCCAGGAGAAGTAAGGATCCTACAAGCTGTAGCCACTTTACCTGAAGGAATAGTTGGTAGAGTTCAACAATACTCTGTTGAGTCCCTTCCCGAGGAAGATGCCAAGAAAGGTTGGACAGTAATGCCCGAAGTTAAAGACTGGAGGAACAGGAATACAAGTGTATTCTCAGTGACTGCTCGGAATACATCTCATACAAGCGTAGAGATAGCTCATCAACAGGAACTAGGAGTGGTTTATCTTTTGGAAGACATACCTCCATTAACTGTTATGAAAGTTGGATCAGAGGAGAACTCCCACAGACCCTTAGAGTTCAACTTCAGAGATTCCAGCTTACCTCAAGGATTCAGAGAAAAGATCTTGGAGTTGGCATGTAGAAGGAATGGTCCATGCCTACAACTGCACCAGACACAAGTCGACGGGTTACTCCCCATATTTCCTGATGTTTGGGGGAGAAGCTAGATTGCCTATAGACATTTGACTAGGAGTCTCCCCTGACAGTATGAGTCAAGCTTCTCACTACCAATATGTGAAGAAACTGAAAGACAGTCTTCAGAGAACCTATGAGCTGGCTGAACAAGCCACAGCCAGACTCAATGAAAATAACAAGAGAAGATATGACCTCAAAGTGAGATTTAAGGAGATCAAGCCTGGAGATAGGGTACTCCTTCGCAATTTGGGAGTGCCTGGAAAGCATAAACTAGCACACCTCTGGAAAGATACTCTATTTGAAGTGGTATCCAAAATTCCAGGGATACCAGTATACAGGATAAGAGGACCCACTGGCCAGATTAAAGCTTGGCATCGCAATCACCTACTGCCAGTCATATACAGTGGAGGATTCACAAGATTCCAATATGGAAGATGGGGATGAAGGTCCTAGCCAAATACCTGGGCAAGTGGATACCCCCAATGTTCATTCAGAGGAAGGGGATGATGAAGTCCCACTTGGCTCTGATGAAGATAGAGGAGAGGTTACAACTGATCAGGACTGGTGGACATTGCCAGATTACATGTCTCAACAGATGCCTCTTTTTCCTCCTCCAGCCCAGACAAATCTAAGCCCCGAAAGTCCCAGCTTTGTTCCAGCTTCTGAGAGAAGGAACTTGAGTCCTACGAGGGAGTCGGGGCCTCAAGCCACTGGAAATCTCCCCAACACTGAAGATAGAAGAAATACTGAAGAAGTGCACAGACTTCATCCATGGGAGTTGAGAAGGGGACAAAGAGTGAGGCGTCCTCCTAGGACACTAACTTATGATTCAATAGGGGAACCCAGCTATGAATATTCTACTAATGTACAGTCTAAAGTAGTTGTACTTTTACATGCTCTTGCCGATGTCTTTTGTGTAGAAGATACTCTGTATTAGTTTGTTCTCATATCTAGTATAACATGACTTTTGTAAATGTAATGTTTGTGTATGACTTCTCGCATGGACTACCTCATCTTGCCAGTGGAAGGCAAGAATTTAACAGAGTGGAGAATGTAACCCTGGTATCCAGATACCTCCAGTTATCATAGAGCTACACTGTAGACCACAGAGTTCTCTGTGGATGACTCATTGCCCCAGCATTTCCCTCAGCCAATGAGAATCCTGCTGACTATCCAGGAAGGGGTAGGATGATCTAGGGGAGCTGAAGGAGTTTCAGTTCTGTCTGAGCAGGGGAAGTGAGCAGAACTCCCTGCTGCTCAGAGTAAGAGACATTTTAAGCCACATGCCTGCTAGGAGTTGTATATTAAAGTGAGAGATCCCAGAATTCTCCTAGTGTGGCAGCTTGTGAAGGTCCAGCAGTAAATCTTGTTTGGTGCACTGCTCCACATGCTATTTATGAAGAAGGAACTGACACTCCAGTAACCATCCAGACGCCTGTCAGAGGAACTCCTGTAAGGAGACCTGCCTGCCAATCAAAGTGTTGCTGCTCAGAGGGTTGAAGATCAAAGCTGTCCAACGGTGCAAGGCCTGCAACCAGCCTAGAGGGGAGGAAAGCACAGTTCATAGGTCAAGTAAAGACAAAGAGATTGCATACAAGCTGCAAAAAGGTACTCTGTGTTAAACACCTCACACTATAGGGGTAGTGCTATCTCCAACAAGGGCCCCATCACGTGCACCCCCATTTCCCCAGGGGACTGAGTCTGTATCAGCTGAGGAGGCGAAAAAAAAGGAACTCTACTGTTGGGAGGGAGTCACTGATGGGTGCTGAACTTTCACACTGTGGAGTATAGGATGTTATAATTATCTGTGTTATTCTGTTGCGCTGTTTTTTATTCTTTGCATTCTACAATATATATTGTAGGTACCTATCACGGTACCCGTGCTATTTGGTGACATTCTGTCAGTTTCCACTCCTGCTTACACTATTGGCTACTCTGTTATTGTCCCGCCCAGCATTTGTCCTTAAATGCTGGGTTCTGGCACTTCCCCAGTGCCCTTTCCTGGTGTTTCAGTACGAGTGCTTATTCCTGTTATTTGTGAGATCTCCCGGCCTGCCTGATGACTCTGCATGTTGTTTCCTGCCTGTGCACCGACCCGGACTGCCTGACCATTCTGCTTCTCGTCTCGCCCTGTGTACCGACCTGGATTGGCTGACGTTCCTGCTCTGTGTACCGACCTGGCCCGGCTGACGTTCCTGCTCTGTGTACCGACTTGGATTGGCTGATGTTCCTGCTCTATGTACCGACCCGGCCTGGCTGACGTTCCTGCATGGTGTACCGACTTGGATTGGCCTACGTTCCTGCTCTGTGTGTGTGGATCCTGCCCGGCTGGGCTGCTGTGGTGACGTGCCTCCTCTGCACGCCCTGACCAGTCTCTGGTTAGGGTAGTGTCTATTCCTTTGCTGTCTCCGGACAGCTCGCTACCCCAGCACCCCAGGACATGCCCCATTGCCCACCCAGGACTTACCCCAGCACCACAGGACATGCCCACCAGAGAACTTACCCCAGCACATGCCCCATTGCCCACCCAGGACGTACCCCAGCACCCCAGGACATGCCCCATTGCCCATCCAGGACTTACCCCAGCACCCCAGGACATGCCCCATTGCCCACCCAGGAATTACCCCAGCACCCCAGGACATGCCCCATTGCCACCCAGGACTTACCCCAGCACCCCAGGACATGCCCACCAGAGAACGTACCCCAGCACCCCAGGACATGCCCCATTGCCCATCCAGGACTTACCCCAGCTCCCCAGAACATGCCCCAATGCCCACCCATATTAGACTAATCCTGCCCGAAAGGGAGGTCCAGTTCCAAAATGACAGACAAGTCAACTAAGAGTTATTTGTAATCCAGACGTGGACCCCTTGCTCTCAGTGCCTAGGGTATCCAGTTGCACCCTCCTGACAAGGCCCAACAAGGTTGAAACGTACATCGGGCGTCTGGTGATCCTGTGCAGGGGGGACTTGCCTATCATTTTGGAACTGGACCGCCCATTTGGGTGGGATTAGTCTTATATGAATGTGGAAATTTCTCCTCTGTAATGGTACTAGAGAGTTCAAACATAATGCTTCTGAGCGGTGACTAGCTGTTGAACAACCCATTGTGCTGTTGTTCATCCTCAGAAGTCTCTCACATTTTGAATTCTGCTCATATTATAACCAGAGAGTATGCCTAACATTTTGATTTAGAATCCAAACACCTTATACTTAAAATGTTAGTAGTGTTAATAGTGTTAATGGAATCCACTCAATGTTCGTACTAATTGTCTTGATTCCTAACTCAGTCCTAGAATTCAGGACCCACAGTAACAGCCTCTGACTGTAACAAGATTTGTCTGATCCTTATCTGGGCTCCTGTTAATGTCTCAGTATAGAACCAGACTGCTCTGGGAACTTTTAAACAAATATAAAGATACATGAATATTAATTAAATTATATAATTTCAATTTAACTTTTACCAACAAATTCATTTTCGCTACTAGTATTTAACCTTGCCTATTACAAAGTAAAGCAAATATCATCTTATCATCTTTACCCAGTGGTCTGCTCACTAGGATGAGTATTACATTCCAAAAACGTCTGAAACATTTCAGTTTATCATCAATTCCTTAATTAATAAGTTAGCATGCTCCGGCAGTTTGTGTTTACAGTCAATGAGTAAGAACTATCAAATTATGTACATGTGGGAGATTCACTAAGTGGGGATAAAGAAGTGGTAAGTGGAGATGCCTTCTTCAGTTTATCACTTCTCCAGTTACTATGTTATTCTATAGAGCCTATTCACTAAGATATCATAAGTTGAAGAAATCTTAGTGAATAGGCTCCATAGAATAACATAGGAATTGGAGAAGTGATAAACTGGAGAAGTCATCTCCACTCTATCACCTCTTTAGCACTGCTTTATAACCGCTTAGTGAAGCTCCCCCATAGTGTATTAAGCTATGGTTGGAGGCTTCTATTGACTCTTATGTAATCTTTTCTTAAGTAATTGATCAGAGATTTGTATGACATTATTTTTTCAACTAAGTAAGAAAAAAAATCTTCTTTGTTCTTTTTATCTGTCTTTTCTGAGTATTAGCACAAAGTCTTCATTCAGACTTGTGGCTGAAGATACAAGCTTTAGAAGGAACTCTAGTTTAAATTCAGATGTAGTTAGGGGGTGCTTCAGGGTGGTTGGTTTTAGTTGTCAGATTTATTCCACACGGACCTTTTTGTAAGTACTTTAAGTACATTGAGAGCTGGACAAAAGAGTTGTATATTTGTCCAGAATGGTGCTTTGTGTGATGTATGAACAGTCTCTTGTCTCTTTACAATATTAATCTTTTTCCATACATGTATATATTAATTTCACCCCATTCCGTACCTCCAACCCTGAATATCTCTCTCCATCCTGAATTTAAACCATTTGTGGTGTGTATTCACTGCTAGGGGTGGGCAAAAGGTCCCATCCTGTCCCCGTGAAAAAATCTGTGAAAACCAACTGGTTGTATGCTTTTTCATATTAAAAAAAATCGGCATTAAATAAAGTGATTAAAATGTTTTCCATTTGCACCCATTGGCAAAAAATGTATTGCTATTTTGTCAATGGCTAGAACATTTTTGCCCCTTTATTCACATATTTTTCAGCTTTTCTCTATACAAATGTTCCATTTTCCAGGAAGTGAAACACAATACAAGCAGCTATGCAGAGAGAAAGAGAGGTGTTAGGCTGCTGTGCTGTGAGTTTATAGCAAAATTGAGGCAGGAGAGGCTCATAGTGACTGCTATCACTATGAGCAAGTTTAATAATTATAATAGGAGAAGCTGGAAGGACCATTATGCTTAGAGTGAGTCTGAGGAGGAGGAATTGATTGCTATCAACATGAAAGGATCTTAATACCCTGGTTCTCAAGTCCCAATGATGGCCATTCCCCCTACATAACCCCTAGGGATCTTGGGTAATTTGTCTCACAGGAGGAAGAAGAGGGTAGTAGTGTGAGCAGGACAGGTCAGATACCTGTGCCTGCTGCAAGGGCTGTAGCTGCTGCCACTGTGTCTTGTAATTCTCAGGAAGAAGGTGGAGGAGAAAATGATGCCAAGTGTGACAGCAGGGTACCCTAAGTCACACTTGCCATCACCAAGCAGTCCTGTCACTAATAGTACTACTAAGGAGGTTCAGCAGCTTGTACGGAGTGTTAGGAGTGAGCGAAGGGATGATCATATTATTAGTGAGGAGGAAGACTCAGGGACCAAAATTTATGTGTTTGGTGTTAGTTGAAATAGTGATGGTGAAGTAACTGGTGGGACTAGTCTTAGAGGAGTGGTCGAGGACGTAATGCAGAGTGACCAGAGTAGAGGTCACATTCCCCTTTTCCCAGTCGCCATGTTTCTTGTCCACATGGGGACCCTCTGTCACACTTCTCATCACCTCCTCCAACCAGTGAGGTGTTTGTAATGGTGCAGCAGCAGCAAGGAGAGACTGGTGGTATGATGATGATGAAGAAACTGGGGTAGAAGAGACAATGATTACCTTTTCGGTCCAAACAGAGAAGGAATGGGAGACACGGATGGAGATGAGTATTGCCACCACCACCAGTAGTGAGCTTTTGAACTATGTGGAGTTTGCTACTGCTCTAATTCCTGCTGTTGCTAAGTTGCAAGGGCAGCAGAATGCTGAGGAGCAGGCTAGTGTGCCACAGACCAAGGGGAAAGGAGGGAACACACCTTGGCAAAACCGCCCTAACAACACACATAAAACACAGTCACCATGACATTTATTTGAAACATGTTAAAGCCAACCATCCACCAAAGAAATTGTGCATCATTGTTGCTGGACCCTCTGACTGCAAAGGCAGCAAGAGGTGAGGTGGAAAGAGAGGACAAATAGGGAAACTCAACTCAAGCAAAACACCTGGCTCGCCATCACCCTTTTGCTTTACAGTAACTACATTGTCTGGCGATCCACCTTGTTCATCTTTCCCTTCCCCAATGGTTGATAGCCATACGGTAGATGTCAGTATGAGCGGTTCGTTTCCACCCATTGCACACTCTGTGGTGCACTGACCAGCCGAGGATAATTGCAATCAGGTCATAAAGCAGCATATGAGGAGATTCCATCCTGCAGAGTATGCTAAGCTGGTGACAGGGAGGGTTCGTCATTATTATTAAACTGTCTGCAAGTTGTCAAGTGTCCTTAGCAGGGAGTGAACAAAGGGCATAGGGACAGCAGTAGTACTTGGTATCTGTTGGGATGATTTTACATTGGGGACCCTAAGAATCATGGTGTTTGGTTAAAGTTGTGACAGGTACTTGATGTGAGTCCAGATGTGCCCATTGTTCCCAGTCCTTCCCTTATGTATCACACACACTGTGCACATTGCAGTTGCTGATGAGAGACACAGTTCCTGCTCTCAAGGGAAACATTTCTCTTCTAACAACACCTATGATTTGGTAGTGGGGGCAGGTGGAGAAGCTTTATTGGCCAACTTATCTTTTCTACATATGCCTGAAGCAGTGGGGGCTTATTATGGTACTGCTACTGCATCAGGCAAATCACTGGAGCTAGTAGTGGCAAGTGGAACCTTCATCGTCCATCACCCATGTTATTGCTGTTATGTATTCCATTCTCTTTGAGCTGCCAAATCATCCTGCTGTTTACTTACAACTCAGCAGCAGCAAGAACAGCAGTCAAAATTCCACAATTACACTGGGGTCACTGGCCATCACAACATGATCCACTGGCACTAGGCCAGAAGGGTATTTTTTCTCTCAGGGTTGTTCTTTAAAAATAAAAAAAAAATTGAAAAAAAAACAGAGGCCTGCAAAAGAAAAAAAAATTGTGGGCTTGTTTCTACAAATCAGTGTTTCCTTAGGGCTTGTACCAAAACAAGTCTAAGTCCTACAAATCAGAGCTTGGACCTATCAAGTCTAATTTTCTACAACAAATCAATGTTTCATCAGGGCTTGTGTCTCTAATAGGTCCAAGTCCTACACATCATTGTTTTCTCAGGGCTTGGGCCTAACAAGTCTAATTTCCTACAACCAATCAATGTTTCCTCAGGGCTTGTGCCTCCAATAAGTCTAAGTCCTAAATATCAATGTTTCCTCTGGGCTTGGGCCTCTACAAATCATACTCTACAAATATTCTATCCCATGAAATATCAATCTCTCCAAGTCGCAACTTATGTCGGGGGGGGGGGGTTTCTGTCACGTTACATACCAATTTCTTTTTTTTATTTTATTTATTTATTTTTAATTAACTGTCCCGCCAATTCCAGTCAACAAACACCCTCCCCCCAAATATTCCCTGTTCAACTGATTCTTTCCTTAGACTCCACCCACAAACAGGCACCCTTCTCAGGCCCCTTTTACACCATGTATTATGTTTTTTTACAGTATTTTTTTTTTTATTAACTGGCCCCCCAGCCCCAGTAAATAACCAGTCCCCAAAAAATTTGCTGTTAACTGATTGTTTCCCCACAATAAAAAAAACTCTTACATGTGAGGGACATTTATTCATCAACAGGAAGAACTTCCACTCCATTAAAGTGTAGATGATGCGTGACTCCAACATGAAGATCACCAATGTCTGTGCAAACTATCCCAACAGCTGTCAGGATGCATGCATTCTCCAAAACTCTTCTGTACACATAGACATTGAGAATGGAACGTATACAGGGGGATGGCTTCAGGGTGAGTTAAAAATAATAAATCATACCACATCCACATGTGTACACACAACACTGCTCAGCATGCTCTTGACTCACAGGTAGTACGTCCACCTCATACAACATCATCCACACAACATGTGCTCCCTGTCTCACCATGTCACTCACTTTCCACAGGTGATTCTGGCTATGGCTACAAATCCTGTCTCCTCACCCCGGTCTCAAATCCCCAAACCGTTGCCCAGGAGAGATACAATCAGGCCCATGGCAGAACGATAAATACCACTGAGCATATGTTCGGACTACTAAAATCAGTGTTCAGATGTTAATCAGGGGAGCACTACAGTATGCAACAGGCACAGCTTGTGACATAATTCTGGCATGTGCATTCCACCACAACAATGCAGTGGACACAAGGCTTCTGGATGATATCCAGCCCCCACCCACTCTTGATGTGCCTGTGGACATTGTACAGGATGAGGAAACCCTAAGAGGGGTACAGATAAGAGACAGGCTGATCAGGGAACACTTCAGCTGTGAGTAAAAATACAGGCATTCACACAATCCATACATGTCAATGATCAGTGCAAACACACAGGATCAATGACACAGCCCCGACACTGGCTGCAGTATAGACCTCAAACATCTACCATTCCATGGATGTGTCATATAATGTGGCTGGGGGTACCATCTGCCATCCTGTCATCCATGTTGACATTGTCTCAATGATATCATGCATACCCCCCCCCCCCGTGTGAACCAAGGTACACATTACCCATGTTCAGCATATTCCAGGGCTCGATAGACAGAAACTAAAGTTATTTGCTATGATCATAGCCATAGCAACAATGGTAACCCTGTAGCAAAAGAGCGTTATCTAATGCAATGCAACGGATAACACTATGTCACATCAGGAGCTAAAGGGTCATTGGTATGAACATGGGACCATGGGACCAGCAGAGGGATGGATCTACAATGGTAGTGTGTTATACATCAGAGGTCATGAAATGTGGATCAGATCCAAAGGGACACCATGCTGACCTGTGTGTGTATAGCACTCTGACATTGGCAGACCACAAATATTTGTTTAATAGAGCTATTAGGATATATAAGTTGATGTGTAGATTTATGTCAGGGACACATATCCATAGGGCTGGTTGACATCCCCTTAGTTTTCCCCGTAATGGATTACAGACGAGTAGAAAACACATTATAAAGCAATGGCTTGTGTACTCCCCTGTAATGGCAAATATTAATGGGATAATGATGTTGTAACTGTTGCATGACAATCAGTTTGAGGATGCTGTTCCAAATCCTGTCATCTTGTCCCACATGCATCCATTGCATGATCCATCCTGGAACAGAGGAGTTTGCATGTGGCTGTACTGAAGTCTTGACAACACTTCCATGAAACTCACCCCTTGATGCTTGTGTTGGTGATTCAATGTTTAACCTGATGTTCAACCTCTACTGGAACATTCACTTATCCATAGAAGACACAAATGTATGTGTTTCCTAACATCCAGGTTTCTAACCTGAACAGTAAGAATGCTCATCTTCAGAGTTACAATACCTTCTTGACAACACATGAGCAGTTTAGTAGTTTCTGCAGTCTCCTTTTTAAAGTTTATATGTACCTTTTGGATGCTTTTACAAGTTTTCAATGCATATAGGCAATATACACAAAAATACAAATGTATGTTTTAATGTAGTGTGAGACACATTAAAGGTGAACCCTCACTATTTAATATGTGTCTGTTAAATGAAATGTTGGATTAGACCTCTCTCAACATGTAACCATATTCATGACTAGAGTATTGTCATGGTAATCAGGCAATGAAGGACAGACAACAGTATAATGAATATAACCACCTTTATTGATAATTTACAGTAATGATGATAATGCCCACACAACCGCAGACCACTGGACAATAGACCACATTCTACTATACGAAGCTGCACACTGTGCCAAGCACTGCACTACTGACACTATACCGGAGGAAACTGGGAATAGGCCTGTGGATCTAGCACAGATAGAGCCAGCTATAGAGGTAGCTCGAGTCTCCAACCAAGGTATAGCTAAACAGAGGCAACAGGGAGCAAGAGCAAGCCAGAGCCATGGGTATACAGAAGCGAATGGTCAGGCAAGCTGGTTAATGCATGGAGCGAATAGTTAGCCAGAGCCACAGGTCAGAACCAATGTGGATAGTCAGACAAACCATGTTCAACAAGGAGCGAGTTAGTCAGTCAGAGCCACAGGTCAGAACCAATGTGGGTAGTCAGACATGCCGTGGTCATACACAGAGCGAGTTAGTCAGCCAGAGCCACAGGTCAGAACCGATGTGGGTATTCATACAAGCTGGGGTCATACACAGTGCGAGTTAGTCATCCAGGGCCACAGATCAGAACCAATGTAGGTAGTCAGACAAGCCGGGCTCATACATGGAGCAAGTTAGTCAGCCAGAGTCACAGTTCAGAACCGATGTGGGTAGTCAGACAAGCCGGGATCATACACAGAGCAGATTTGGAGGTCAGGCATGGGTCACAATGAGAACTCAAGAGCTACTAGAAGGAACACCGCGTAAGTGCAATGACTCCTAGGCCCAGGGAAGTTTAAATAGGAGCTAACCAAGGCAGAATCCAGTTAGGCAAATCAGCACTAGCCCATAAACAAGTACACGTCACTGTGCCCACTCTAGTGAACGTCAGCAATGAGGAAGTCGTCAGCATCCAAGCAGGCCGATAGCACATCAGAAAAATGAAGCACAGGAACGCTACGCTGCCTAGGGATACTGTGATAGTACCCTCCTTAACGACCACTTCCTGCAGAAGAGGACCAGCACCAGAGGAGGTGAGGGAGTGGAATTCACGGAGAAGGGAAGGTGCATGTAGATCTCTCTCTTAGCGACCCAGGAACTCTCCTCAGGCCCATACCCTTTCCAGTGAACCAGATATTGTACCTGGCCTCTGACCCTGTGAGAGTCCAAAATACTTTGCATCTCATATCCCTCATGACCCCCCCAGACAGACAGGAGCAGTATTATAGTGGTTACAAACCAATGGTTTAAGCAGTGCCACATGGAAAACATTTGAAGTGCGCATATTAACAGGGAGTTCAAGGGCATAAGTTACAGTGTTGATCTTACGGAGAACCCGAAGGGCCCACAAATCGAGGAGCCGGCTTTTTTACAAGGCACCTTGTGGTAAATAATTACTGTAAATGTACCTATATATAATAAATACACATACACGGTTCTTTTCTGATGAGCGGTATTTATATAGAAGTAAAAACACAGATATTTACATCCAGAGTGCAATTCCTTCAAACTATACTAGGCAAACACCTTCTTTCATCCAGTACCCACAATCAAACCCAATGTTACCTGATATTCCAGACTGTTCACCAAACAGAGGGGATGGGAAGGCAGGAAATGGGGGAGGGGAGAAGACACAGGAGGACAGACACAGCCTGGAATTCACAGGATCAGAAGAGAACTGCCCCCTGAGCAGCTGTGTGCTCTATCATTTAAGAACTTCCTAGCCCCACCCCTTATTTCCCATTGGCTAAATGATATGATGTCACAAAACACACCCCCATCCATTTTCACCATGTGGACAGATCACCACATTCCCCCACTTTTTCTCGTCCTATGTTGCCCAGTTCCAAAGTATCTTCCCCCAGGGCAGGGAAACCCAGCGGGTGCGAAAAACCTTTTTGAGGTGAAAATTCACCCACCGTCCCTCCGGAGCAATTCCCTCAGCGACATGAGCTTCCCTGCAAACTTCCTAGGTTGGATACTTATTCTAACATCCATCTATAATTGCACACTTCTGTACAAAATATACACATATTTACAAGATTCTATGTTCAGTTCTTTGCTAAAAGGTCTCTACAGGACTGTGACCATGGTCAGTTCATGTTCGTATGGATGATTGTATGCTAGTCATCTGTCTCCCATCACTCTTTGGCATCGGTATATTCCCTGCAGTCGAGGCCCAGGATATTCATTGAAATCCACATCCCAGTCATGTTGCAACTACTCCAGAAATGGTTCCTTGTATTCCTGGTTCCCTTGGGTCTGGACCTCTATTGATGTTCCAGACATCGTAAAGAAAGTGAACAAAAATTAAAATCCCACCATACTGGAATATTTGAAAAACATGTCAATACCACTCTTTGGAATGTGATTCAACTATACTTTATGGATCTCTCATCAGATCATTCCCATGCTATATGTTAAAATGCCTTCCTCCCACAAACTTTGAATACACTTATGCCAGAGCATGCCATTCGCCCCCTTAATTTAAATTGATGTTGCCCACTTACTATTCGTTTTAACTGCTCCATACAAGATCACCCATTCCCAGGTCTGTCCTGATTCTGATGGTAATCTGAACATAGTGCCTCCCCCTCTATCTCTGTGTACACATACATACACATAATTCTTGCTCTCTATGAACATGCATTGTATGTAACAAAATTCCCTCCTTTCCCATTGTGATACAATGTATACTTAGTCCAGTGAGGAAGTTCCACCATTATCCATCAATGAGTTCCATATCTATAATATATAATTAATGCTGTTTTAGAGAGAGAGAGAGAGAGCGAGATAGAGAGAGAGTGAGAGAGATAGAGAAATAAGAGAGCAAAGAAACCGATTATAGCGAGAGAAAAACAATTTATAGCAAAAGAGGGAAACAAAAGCAGAGAGAGAGAGAGAGAGAAACAAACAAAAGAAAATGAAATCCTGAATGGAAGTCCTGTATCTGTCTGCTTTTCAACTATTTTCAATCCTGCTTGTCTCCTGGAGAAATGAGAAACAATATAAAGTTAGTATTCCCCCCCCCCCCCCGAGAACCCACACATTAACTCCCTGGGATATGTGGCCTTATTGTGAGTTAAACCACAAAGTTTATACCCACAACAGAGTTCTTCACCATCCATTCCTGTACACACCTACACAACTTTTATGTGCCCCCCCCAATTCCTAAAAAAACAATACAATTTATGATACAGACAAAATAACATACTGCAATATTACTGCACCCTCCCCTCACTATAACATTATGAGAATATGCTAAAATAGAGGTTGAAAGGGAAGAATAAGTATAACAAAATAATAATAATTTAAGTTGTCTCTGAGACCACTGTCAAGTCACCCTGCTTAAGGTGGCATAATTCCGCCTCAAGCCTGGTAACTTTCTCTCTTAAGAGATCACGTTCAATTTTTATTTTAGTGTAATCTCTTTCTAGATTTTCATGTTCTCTTTTCAGAGAAGAAAATGGTCTCCATGTCCCAAAATTGTCTTTCACACCTCTTTTATTATTTCCCTCAATGTGTGCTCCTTTTCCTAGCCAATTTTCCTTTCCTGTACCTCCTTCAAAAATTCCGTCATCTCTTATCCTCCAGTTTTCACTATCTCTCTTTCTCTTTGGTGCGTCCCATCTCCGCTTAAGGGGCCTTACTGATGAGACTGTGCATACCCGTTCAGTGTATGGGTGGTCAAGCCACCACTTATCTGCTCTCAGTAGCAACAGTTCTAAATCGGTGGGGGTTGGATCAAACAACCTCACAAATTCCTGACATTGCCTAGGAAGAGAGTCCAGAACTCTTGCTATGTGTGCTAATGAGCCCTGTGCCATTGGTCGCTGTGGTTGACGCAGGGTGCACCAGAACAAAACCCTTTGTGCCACCCCACGAGGTCCCTCTGTTGGCATCATGGTAATCTGACTTACCTCTTTTTCTATATTGTTTATATAAAAATGAGTCGCTGTTATTCTTCCTGCCTGATCAGACACACTTGTATTGAAGCCTAGCAATCTGCTAGCCATAGGACCCAGGGCCTGTTCTAACAGCTCAGTCCACTCTGCTAAGGTGAGCCCTCCATTTTTGGCTCTTTCCACCCCTCTCTGGAACCAGCAGGTAAAATCATTAAAGTTACAAGTTGGCATAGCACCCCACCATTTTTGGAAGTTGTCCATGTCCCCCATGGACATGGGACGTGTCTGCATGGTAACCCCTGTGGACATCTGTCTTGCATTAAATATTTCAGAAATTATGACAGGTGCTTGCTGCAAACAACGTGTATCCGCTGGGATATTGTCTTGCTTAAAACCCCTTGATGGTCCCTCACCTTCTGCCCCCAATGAGTTCAAAGCTGGGTACAGCTTTGGACTGTCCTTACATACCACCTCCTGTTCTTCCGCTACTCTATTATTTCTGCATTCAGTTACAGTATGCTGTAGTTCATTAACTGTAACTTGATATTTATCACATTTTTCTTCCATCTGTTTCAACTCAGTTTTTAAGTTGCCAACCATAGTAGTTGTTCCCAGGGCAGCTGACTTCAGAAAATCATTATATTCATGGGTGTTAGATAACTTCTCTGTTAAATATATATTAATATCCCTTAACTCTTGGACCATATCCGCTAAGCCAGCAATAGCTTTAACAACTGCCTGTCCCACCATGGCTTTTCGCTTATTTGAATTATACTCCTTACTAGTTACCACTTGAGTCAGAACATTCATAAAACCCTCAAATTTGCCACATTTTGGGTCTGTGGGATCAGGGAGTACATATGGGCCATTATGTCTAAAGATATCATCCCTGAAATAATCACATACTTCAGTAGAGAAATAGTTTGCTCCGGGAAAAGACATCTTAAACCCTGTGATATTTCCTACAATGTTTGTTAATAAAATAATATACTTTTAAACAAGCAACCTATTTACCAACACTCTTGAAGAGCCACAAGACAAACCCAAAATGGCCACCGATTAACAAACAATGTCTAACAAGAAACTGCCCATTCAGACTTTTCCTTTCCATTCAACAGTGTATTTTAACAAAATAATATTTGCTCCCTCAGAAGACACAGTTAGAGGCAAAAACCCAAAACAAAAAAAAAATTATAATCAGTTACAAGGAATTACCTATATGGGTGTGCCCCTTGGAAACTGCTTTACACATGCAAATGGACAACACTAGACACAGAAGAGGCCTCCTTTAATAATAGGGTTGCTGTAACTTCCCCCACAGGTAAACACAGCTATTTATCCTTTTAAGCAGAAACCAACACCAGTTATAACAAAATGTCTATTTCTGAAAATGGCTTTCACCCCACAGAATTACCCAAGCAGACCCACAATACACCCCACAAAAGAAAAAAATGAATAAAACAAATTTTGCTCTCTTTAAGATGGACCCTCCTAGTAAATAGAACAAATGATACACCCTTTCAGCCAATAATGGGCCTATGTTATTTAAGCAACAAATATGGCAGCAATGGAGGGAAGCCAACTCCAGGCACAGCTAAGAATGTATCCAGTAGACCCTCAAAGATTATAATTTTAAATTAAACTACACACAACAGTTTGAAAGTAGGCAAAAATGGCTAACAGGAAAATGTTAATACAACTTTTCCCCTTTTAAACCAAATAATAAAAATGTAATAAATGAAAATGCACAAAAATGGCTAAAAACCCACTGTTCTTTATGCAGTAACCTAATTCCTTGTACTTTGGCGCCAAGATGGACATGTGTGTTAAACTATAACACAACACAAAACCAACTTAAATGCTGTTAAATTCAGTCTGTGTTAGTAAAAATAAACTACTTTTAAACAAGCAAACTATTTAGTACCCTTCATAGGCCACAAACAAAGCTTAAACCCAAAGTATACTTATGAGCCAACCTAATGTGTTAACATGTATTTTTTAGACCAATGTTAGCAAAAACTTTTGTAGCCACAACCCATCCAACATGGCCACTGCTTTTTTTTTTTTTTTTTCAGGGACACTGGCTTAGGCCTCAGCAAGATCTCTCAATTCAGGCCTACAAACTGCTTTTAGTATGCAAATGAAAAACTATCCAAACAAAGAAAACAGGGCTACTTTAAGAAAGCATATGCTGCTGTATGCCCTCCCCCACAAGCAGAGAAAAAAAGGACAAAGAAACAAACTTTGAATACCTCCAACACACTTGAACCCAGAATTCTAGGACACTGAAACACTCCCAAATCTGTAATGTATTTTAAATCTGTTACCCCCTATGCAGCTAGGATTTAAGCCTCCAACACAATAAAACAAAAACCAAATCAGTCCCACAACCCTATGCACTTTAATAGCAGATAAAACACTAAACAATACACCCTTATGCAAATTTTCCCTTATCTCACTCCAATTTCCTATAAAAAGGTTTTGCACTCTAGAAATTAAAAACCTGTGCCTTCTAAAATAGCGCCCTGTAGAAGTCCAAACCTCGTGGTTGCCAATTATGTGGTAATAATTCATGTAAATGTACCTATATATAATAAATACACATACACGGTTCTTTTCTGATGAGCGGTATTTATATAGAAGTAAAAACACAGATATTTACATCCAGAGTGCAATTCCTTCAAACTATACTAGGCAAACACCTTCTTTCATCCAGTACCCACAATCAAACCCAATGTTACCTGATATTCCAGACTGTTCACCAAACAGAGGGGATGGGAAGGCAGGAAATGGGGGAGGGGAGAAGACACAGGAGGACAGACACAGCCTGGAATTCACAGGATCAGAAGAGAACTGCCCCCTGAGCAGCTGTGTGCTCTATCATTTAAGAACTTCCTAGCCCCACCCCTTATTTCCCATTGGCTAAATGATATGATGTCACAAAACACACCCCCATCCATTTTCACCATGTGGACAGATCACCACACACCTGGAGATGGAGGTTGCGTGAGGACAGACATTTTCTCTCTCCCACCTGGAAAACTGGAGCCGGTAAATGTCTACGGGCTGCTTGTCTCTTGTAGCGTAGTGTGGACCTCTGCAGGGTTCTCTGAACATGTACCCATGTGGAGCGGAGCTCCCTCAACTGCCCCTCCAGAGCAGGAATATTCTGAGTCTCGAAAGACACTGACAGAAGCAAAGGTTGGAACCCATAATTAAACAGAAAGGGGGAGTCCGAGAGGAGGAATTGACAGCACTATTTCTGGCAAGCTCTGCCCATGGTAACAGGTTCGCCCAATTATCATGATGGTCTGAAACGAAGCAACAAAGGAACTGTTCCAACACTTGATTAGACATGTAATGGTTTTATTTGACACTCAGACACAGTAGGTGAGATAAAACACAGTTTTATTGAGCAGACTCAGAAATGATAACCCTCACAGGTCCAGTAGCATATATATACGCAATATAGTACTGACACAGGACAGGTTACAGCAAGGTATATACCCACACGGGTCCAGTATATGTACAATACAGAAATTACAATATACTGACACTTTCGTGTGAAACTCAACCGAGGCAGCAATGAATGGGTTACTATTAGGCCAGGAATGCTGACAGGCCCTAATAGTGCTAGGCCTTTAAGACTCCCACTCTGCAGGGAGTGCTTAAATAGCGAGAAATGCCCAGTAGACAACGGAGGCCCAGGATCAACTTAAGGACTGCCTTAGCAGTAATGGAGGACTGAGACATTATATCCGGGAGGGCACCCAACAGAGACTGCATGGTAGAATAGGACTGCCTTAGCAGTAATGGAGGACTGAGACCATATGCCCGGGAGGGCACCCAACGGAGACTGCACGGTAGAATAGCCGGTGATATAATGGCACCTTCCCCGAAGGGGTTAACGAACGCTAAGACCAATGTCGACTGCCTGATGGTAAGCACAGCCTGAGGTGCCCAATGTAACATCAACCTCAGCTATTGGCAGGAAGGAGGGTCAAGAGTACCGTGGTGCACAGATGGGATTTGACACCGGAATGTCGCCCTCGTGACACAGACTGAACCGAGACTAGACTGCAGGAGTGGCACAAAGGCACAATGGTACTGTCTGGAGACAGAAGCCCGGAGGAGAACCCCAAACCGAGGAACGGAATGGGACTGCAGGCAGTAGAGATACACGGGAGAAGTAGCCCTACTGGGCTGGTACACAGGCAGGAACGTCAGCCATTCCGAGTTGATACACAGAGCAGGAACGTCAGCCAGGCCGGGTCGGTACACAGAGCAGGATTGTCAGCCAATCCGAGTCGGTACACAGAGCAGGAACATCAGCCAGGCCGGGTCGGTACACAGAGCAGGAACAGATACAGCAGAGTAGTCAGGCAGTCCGGGTCAGTACACAGAGCAGGAACGGATACAGCAGAGTAGTCAGGCAGGCCGGGTCAGTACACAGAGATCACACAAGAACTGGAACAAGCGCTGGTAACGGAAACACCACGAAAGGGCACTGGAGAAGTGACAAGGCCCAGTATTTAAGGACAAATACTGGGCGGGACAAAGTCACTTCAGCCAATAAGCGTCAGCAGTAAACAGAGACTGACAGAATGTCGCCAGCATAGCACGGGCACCGTGATAAGACCTTTTTTCAGCACCGTTAGACTGAGGATGGTAAGCCGAGGAGAACGAGAGCTGGATACCCATCTGTCTGCAAAAAGCTCTCCAAAAACTCAACAAAAACTGGCTCCCACGATCTGAGACTACCACCTTGGGTATACCGTGGAGATGAACCACCTCCATGGCAAAATATCACTGTGCCCGTGATCCGGGCCTATGGCTCTAACTGACTGTTCTTATGCTCGGCAGCCAATCACTGACTTCCTAGTTGGAGCCACTCCACTCCCTCAACGATATTAAGGGGAACCTACATTATGTCATGGGTTTATAAACCAGTTGGGCATATTTCTGGAACTAGTACCGAATGCTTTTATGAATGAAGCAAGGTTGGCTTTATGATTTGCCTCTTCTCTGGTAGAGCATTGGCATGGGTCAACCCATTATGGGAGACAGAGAAACCCATAATCTCAAATTTCACCAAATTCATGTCCACTTTCCGTAAGGTCTATGATGTTCCAGCCCGGGCAATATCTGCCATGAAACAACTCATGACAATCCGCCAGGGCGCACGTACAGTAGCTGAGTACACAACTGAATTTTGTACTTTGGTGGTGGAGGTGGCCTGGAACAATGAGGCTCTAGTAGCCATGTTCTTGCAAGGATCTTTACCATAAGTTTATTCAGACCCCTGAAATCGATGCATGGTATTAGTTTTCCATCCTTTTTCTTTACAAAAAAGAAGCCTGCACCCTCAGGTGAGGAAGATTTCCAGATAATGCACCTGGATAAGGCGTCTGCCACATAATCCTCTATGGCCTTGTTCTCCTCTACGCAAAAGGGGTACACTCAGCCCCTTGGATGTCTGGCACCTGGTACCAGATCAACAGTGCAAACGTAAGGCCTGTATGGCGGTAACGTACTGGCCTCTACCTTACTGAATACCTCTTTGTAGGACTGGTACTCAGCAGGTAAGGAGGTAGAGGTACACAATATTCTTTTAGGATGCTGGAGGCAAAACTTCATACACTGGGACGTCCATGACAGAATATCGCAAGTCTGCCAATCAATTCTTGGGTTGTGAGTCTGCAACCAGGGAAAATCCAGAATGATAGCATAGTGAGGAGAATGAATGACTTGAAACTGTTGTGTGTCCACATGGAGTGCCCCTACCCTTAGAGACAAGAGGTAAGTCTCATGAGTAATGTGTGATGGCTTGTCATGGACTGCCCAGATTCTTCTTTCAAAGATCCCAAGCGCTTCAGAAGAACAAGGGCAGACACCTCCAACAGATGCCTCCAATCTTCGAGGGCCAGTTTTATCTCGAGGAGTTTGTGGTTTCCTAAGTCACAATTTTGTTCAGCTGTGGAAAATTTCTTAGAAAAGAATGAGCAAGGGTGTAGTTTAGATGACTCTGAGTGTCATTGTGACAATACTGCACCTGCTGCGGTTTCAGAAGCATCCACTTCGAGGACAATCTGCCGCAACGGGTCTGGAAATCTTAATATAGGAGCCATAGAAAATGCTTGCTTCAGGGAGGAAAAAGCCTTAAGTGCTGTGGCTGGCCAGTCCTGAGGATTAGATCCTTTCTTGGTTACTGCTGTTATTGGCAAAATGGTTCGGGAGAAGTTGCGGATAAAACATCTGTAATAATTGGTGAATCCTATAAATCTTTGGATGGCTCGAGCGTCCTTAGGAATCAGCCATTGGGTAACAGCATGAACTTTGGTAGGGCCCATCTCTAGACCTGTGGATGAAACAACATATCACAGAAAGGAGAGGTGAGGTTTATCAAACTCACATTTGTCTATGTTAATACATGAGGAATTGTCCCTTATTAGTTGTAACACAGTCTGTACTTGGCAGTGGTGTTCTTCAGTAGATGATGAATAGATTAATATATCGTTGAGATAGACGATGACTTGATTAAGAAGCATGTCTCTGAAGATGTTGTTCAGAAATCCCTGAAAAACTGCTGGGGCATTACAAAGGCCAAAATGAATTACCAGGTACTCATAATGTCCATATCGAGTGTTAAAAGCAGTTTTCCATTCATCCCCATTCTTTACATGGATGAGATTGTATGTTTCGTGTAAGTCCAGTTTAGTAAATATGGATGCTCCTTTTAGTTGTTCCAATAACTCTGGGATAAAAAGGAAGGGGGTAACTGTTTTTCATAGTTATCTTATTTAGCTCACGATAATCGATGCAAGGGTGTAATGTTCCATCCTTCTTTGGTACAAAAAAAATCCCCTCCCCAGCTGGGGAGGAGGAATGACAAATAAATCTTTTCTTTAGGTTTTCTAGGGCTTGATTCTCGGGGGGGGGGGGGGGTAGAAGGAATACGCGTCCTTTAGGAGGAATCGCACCTGGAAGAAGATCAATGCTACAATCTGATTCCCAATGCAGGGTAACAAAGAGCAATGGTGAATGGAAAATACTCGACTTAAGACAGAATAAAAAGGAGGGATGTACTTCTCTTGAGTGGATGTTTTAACTTACAGCATGGCTCTAAGGTAATGATTCTAATGGATACAAGAGTTTAAGCAATACTCACTCCAATTCGAGATTTGGCCTGTCTGCCAATCGATGGTGGGGTTATGAACCCATAGCCAGGGAAGGCCTAATATCACTGCAGTGTAGGGAGCTGTTATCACATCAAATATTATCTGCTCCTCATGCAGGTGACCAGTGGAGAGAGTTATGGGTGTAGTTTCCAGTAAGATCCTCCTTGCCCCCAATGGTTTGTCATCAATGTTGGTGACCAACAGAGGAACTTTTCAAGGCTGGAGAGGAATTTGCCATCGAGTACCCCATCCTTGGGCGATAAATATTCCAGCAGCTCTGGAGGCAATAAAAGCCAATGTACTGATGATTCCATTAGCCCATTTCAATTAAACAGGAACCATCAGGCGAGGTGAAGTGGGGTTCTTACTTAGAGGGTTTCTCCCTTTGTTCTCTAAGTATGGGAGTTTCCCGAGCACGTAGGACATTGATGAAGGAAGTGGCCTTTGATGCCACAATATAGGCATAGTCCTAGAGATCTTCAGCTATGTTTCTCTGTATCGGATAACTTTGAGAATTTGTTATTGCTGATCCTGTCTTGCAGTTATTCTTGCCAGTTCCACGGGATACATAGTATGACCCAATTATTCTGTGACGGACTGCCCAGATTCTTCCTTCGAAGATCCCAAGTGCTTCAGGAGAAGATGCTCTGGTGCGGTGCTAGGGAGCGTTGTTCGGGTATGTAGTCAGCCTCGGAACTGCTTTGCTGAGGCTGAAGCCAGGTAAAGGTGCTGGCCGCAAAGCCAGATGTCTGATCCCAGTTGAGCCGGGACCTTGGCCAGGATAGCAATACCGGGTACAGAAGGATGAACGAGCGGAGATAGGAAGGATCCTCAATGCAGAACTGCATGGATAGGGAACACCCAGAAGCTGGGGTAGCGAGCAGGCAAGACTGCTCTGCAATGCACTGGATACTTTAGGTGAATATCTATCATGGTGCCCGTGCTCCCCTTGTTGTTTGCTGTCAGTTTATGCTGTGCTTTGCTCCTATTCGCTACTCTGTATTTGTCCCGCCCAGTATGGCCTCTATATACTGGGCTCTAGCACCCCTCCGGTGCCCTTTCGTGGTGTTCCTGTACCAGTGCTTGTTCCTGCTCAGTGATTCCCAGTGTACCGACTTGGCCTGCCTGATGACTCTGTATCTTGTCTCCTGCTCCTGTGTACCGACCTGGATTGCCTGACTATTCTTCTGCGCCTGCTCCTGTGTACCGACCTGGCTTGGTTGAATTTCCTGCTCCGTGATTCGATCCGGCTTGGCTGACGTTCCTGCTCCGTGATTTGTTTCGGCTTGGCTGACGTTCCTGCTCCGTGATTCGACCCGGCTTGGTTGGAGTTCCTGCTCCGTGTCGCCTTGGCGACATTCTGATCCGACAAGCATTGTGTCTCCGTGTCCGCTCCTGCAGAGTACAAGTGGCCTAGTCTCCGTTACTGCTTCTGCAGAGTGCAAGTGCCTGTCTCCGTTACTGCTACTGCAGTGTGTCATTGGTCTAGTCTACGTTATTGCTTCTGCAGAGCGCAAGTGTCTGCCTCCGTTACTGCTACGGCAGCGTGCCATTGGCCTAGTCTCCGTTACTGCTTCTGCAGAGTGCAAGTGTCTGCCTCCATTACTGCTACGGCAGTGTGCCATTGGTCTAGTCTCAGTTACTGCTTCTGCAGAGTGCAAGTGTCCGCTTCCGTTACTGCTACTGCAGTGTGCCATTGGCCTAGTCTCAATTACCGCTTCTGCAGAGTGCAAGTATTTGCCTCCGTTACTGCTACGGCAGTGTACCATTGGCCTAGTCTCCATTATTGCTTCTGCAGAGTGCAAGTGGCCTGTCTCTGTTACTGCTGCTGCAGTGTGCCATTGGCCTAGTCTCCGTTACTGCGCCTGCACAGTGCAAGTCGCCTGTCTCCGTTACTGCTACGGCAGTGTGCCAATAGTCTTGTCTCGGTTACTGCTCCGGCAGAGTGCGAGTGGTCTGGTCTCCGTTACTGTTACGGCAGTGTCTTGTGTTGCTCAATTCCTATTATTACTCTGGCAGTTCACGTCTGTTCTGCTAACCTGTTCCTGGGCGTTACGAATCCTTGAGCTGTCTATATTCAGAGAGCTCCATCACAGACCTCTCTGCACATGGGACTGTTTACATTCATTAAAGACCATTAACCCATGAAGTACCTTACTCCTAGGAATCCAATATATTCTGCCTGACCTGTGTCAGTATAGACTGCTGTGGACTTTATGATTATACTGGACCTGTGTAGGCATATGTATATGTAATCTGTCGTGTGTCCGTATTATTCTGCTTATATACTACAGTACATGTGAGGGTCATTTTATTACTGTGATTTCAAGAAAACTGTGTTTTATCCTAAACCACTGTGTCTGTGTGTCCAACAAACCGTTACAGTATCCCTCTGGACAATACTGCAAGAGCGATGGAACGGGACGTTCCTGCTATACTCACGCCCTGTGAGAGCCACCGCTGGAAAGCCACAACAGAGGAGGCACTGGACCAACCTCTCCAAGACAAAGAGAGGCTGAATCTGGTAAGGGCTATCAGGGTATTACTGTCCCTTAATTCCTCATTTCTCCACACTCGCAGTACTCTTATCAGACCATATAAGAAAGAGTGCTCCAACAAGAGTGGTCTGGTCTAGTGACTGTCAGGCAGCATTTGAGAAGATGTCTTTGGTAGGGTCCAGCCCAAAGGAGTCCTGATTTCACTAAAACATTCATGGTACCAACAGATGGCTCAGATTTGGGTCTGGGGGGGAATTATAGCTGAACAGATTGAGTGGAACATCTGATCCTCTTCCTGAAATAGAAACAATTTCTTATTGAGACCCACTACTCTGTGACATGGAAGGAGTGGCTGGTTGTGAAATGGACACTGGTGACATTAAAGCATTATTTGGCTGAAGAACATTTCACCCTAGTAACAAACCACCATACCATGAATGATACCAATGCTTGGTATCCAACATAGGCTGGTAAGGAGAATGCCAACGCTGACTTTTTGTCTAGAGAAGGTGTATGGAGTTGGGCTTCCATGGTGCACAACTTGGGTCGTGTACAAACAGGGAAGAAATTTAACAGGGTTACTAGTTCTTATGGGATTGTCATCAGGGTGTAACCATGTTAGGTTATATGTGACAGGGTTACTACAGAGTTAAAACATGTTTGTAACCATGCTGGGTTAATGAGCTGCAGCATCTGCTTGTTAACCAGGTATAAGTGTCTAAGAACGCAGTCTATATCTGTCTAAGTTAGGAGAGAATGCTTTCTGTCCTGCTTGCTTCAAACTGCAGCCTGCAAACTGTGATTGAACAGGTCCAGTGCTGGACATTTTATTTTGATTAAAATTGTATTTTGCTGTTTCTGGCTTAATAAAAGCTTAGTTTTCTTTTCAAACAAAGCTGGCTTCCAGCCCCCTTGTCTGTTGAGATTCCGTACTGTGAAACTGTTTTCTCCCAAAATGCCTCTTTGATTGTGGCCCTGCAAACACATCACTAAAAAATTGCATTTGTATAAAATAATTGGAGTAAATAACAACTAGACTTGTATGCAGCAAATAATAATTAAATGTTTTTACTCATTTGAGTGAAACAAAATTCTTATAGCACCACTTTCAGTTAGTCAGAATTTTGGTGAACAATTTTGTTGATAAACAACTATTTTGAGTGCTTAAAAGTTCATACAAATAACCCTTTGAGTAGCAGAGGGGTATGCAATGCATTGCAAAGCAATGCATTGCATAACCCTCTGGCACTCAATGGTTAAGTTCCCCCTAGTCCTGACATGCCCCATGACCCCTCACGTCATCACACATTAAACAAGCATCACACTTACCTTGATGTCAGCAGTCTTGCAGTGTCCTCCACGCCCTGGTCCTCCAACATCTTCAGTATAAATAAAAGCAGAATTGAAAAAATAAACTCTAACACCCACTTCCACTATCATCACTGTCATATTTATTAATAAATAAAATTACACCTCTCCTCCATTTAGTCCTGCTCGGACCATTGTCTGAGTCATTGGCTGGTAGGTGAGGTTACTCCAGCACATGTTCTGTGCCCATGTAACCCCATATGTTGGGATATGAGGTTGCAGTGGCAGTATTGAGACTAATGTGAACAGGCATTGGCCATTTAAAAGCCAATCTCTGTTCAGTATTTGCTCATATTGGCTCAGGCAAGGGCCCAAGCAGGACTAAGGTGTGTGGGGGGAAAAAATTGTATTTATGAATTCACAACTCTATATGTACAGTAAATACCCACAATAAACATATCCGTTTAATTTTATTTATTATAGGCAGCGGTGGTGGCAGTGGAGTATTAGTAGTTTTTTTTTTTATTCTGCTTCTATTTATATTGAATACTAGTTGAAGAGCCTGTTACACGGGCCACAGTGCCACTGTCACCCGGTCGTGGGGCAGTCACGCGCAGTGGAGACTGCCCGCGGCGCGGCTGATACAGAGCTGGACGCTCCTTCGGAGCGCCCAGCTCTGTATCAGCCGCGCTGCGGGCAGTCTCCACTGAGCATGACTGCAGCACACGCAGCAGTGTGTACTGCGCATGTCGCAGCGTTACACACAATTTAGCAAATTATTATATAGAATGCTGGAGGACCAGGGTGTTGAGGACAGTGCTAGACCATTGACATCAAGTAAGAGTGATGCTTGTTTAATGTGAGAAGTAAGAGTGTGAATAAACACATGAATTTGAATGAATGAACTGAATGTACCATTCATGTTTCTGGATTTGCATGCTCCATGCATTTATTTGTCTTTTTAATCCAAACATCATGAAACGTGCAATTTTCATTAAACTTTTGCATTTGTTCTGAAATTAATCCATAAGTCTAATAATAACAAGGGGATGACCATAAATGCCAGAGCAGTATAGAATATTAGTATCTGACACACGGCTATGCCAAACATTACTGCCTAACTTTCATAAACTCTCTATTAATTAAAGGGATAGTAATACTTGAAAATAAGTTTCTTTTATATTGCAGCCCTTAAAAAAAACATGAAAAATGATGTAAGTCTTATCTCCCAAACCTTTATGGTTTGGGAGATATTCAGAAGTAAAGTTTCCCCTGGAGTGACGTCATTGCTGCACCCTTCAGATTTGGAATCCGGTCCCGGGACCGGCTGTGCCTCTCCAGAAGTGCTGAGATCACCATCTTTAAAAAGAATTTCTTAATTGGAATGGTCTACAAAGTGTGCTTTCAAGCCAGGCACACTTTGTAGATAGTTCCAATTAAGTAGTTCTTTACAAAGATCGTGATCTCGGCACTGCTAAAGAGCTGCAGGTTGCTCTGTGGACCGAATTCCAAATCTGTCCACTAGATGGCAGACTTGGCTGAAACAGCCAGGAAAAGAGAATTTTTCTATATTTTACATGTGAATATCTCCCAAACCATAAAGGTTTGGGAGATAAGACTTATATCATTTTTCATGTTTTTTTAAGTGCTGCAATATAAAAGAAACTTATTTTCAAGTATTACTATCCCTTTAATTATTAGAGAGTTTATGAAAGTTAGGCAGTAATGTTTGGCATAGCCGTGTGTCAGATACTAATATTCTATACTGCTCTGGCATTTATGGTCATCCCTCTGACACTCACAGGGTTAACAATAAACTCCTATTGTTTTTGACTATTGAACGGTGTGTTATGAACCTCCTTTCATGAGGAAGGAAGAACATGAAGAAGTGGAAGATGGGAGGGTGAGCTGTCTAGATTGTTGTTATCTCACACTCAGTTGAGCCAGACAGTACTGTCTAACTTGTATAAATTAATAAATAGGTAAACCTATCTGTTTTGTAAGCAAATTAAAAAAACATGGTTTATGTAACATATAAGCCTGTGGTAGTGAATAGGGATGGGTGAAAATGTTCATCTCAAACCAAAATCGGCAAATAATGGCACTTCCTGCTTGGCAAATAATTTCCTGCAAAAAGTGCCATTTTCCACTTTTTTGTCTAGCTCAGTCCATTAAAATCAAAGGGAACATTTAATTGACACACAACACATAACAAATGTTATTTTATTTTCCAAAAGCATAGTATAAAAGGGGAATGAGGTTAGGGATGGGCGGACATTTTCGCCTCAAAATGAAATCAGTGAAAAATGGCACTTTCCGCTTGGTGAAAAATTTCCAGCGAAAAGTGCAGTTTTTCCCGCTTTTTTCACTTAGCTCATTGCATTGAAATCAATGGGTAGAAAAATTTTTCTCCGCCTCACAAGAGTTTTCTACAGCCACATAAATGGGTGTGAGGCTTTCACTGCATGCCATTCTGTACTTGTGAGAGGAGAGAGCAGCATGTTTTTGAGCTAGAGAAGATAGAAAAATAAAGGGGAATTGAATCTCAGTTTAGGGACTCATTTAGGTAGAGCATTTGTTCTCTGTAGTAGGGGAGTCTGGGGGCACAATGGGGAGAAGAAGAAAGGAAGAAGGTTGACCCAAAATACCCCAAAATTTGGTGTGACTGACTGGCAAGACATAGGCAGCTGGGGTCCAAGTTGTTTGTTGATTTTACTTTTATGGACTCTGTGCTGGGGAAGTCTGGGAAATGAAGTTGTTGATTTTGTTTTTTAGTTGTTTTTTTTTCTAGCAAAAGCATCAGCAGAAGGGGGAAAGGTGGCACAGTGCAGGGATATGGGAATAAAGTGGTAGTACAAAACTGACTGCAGCAATGTGCAATAAATGATGATGATCCCTCTCCTCCCGGGGTGGATGCAGTTTGTCAAGGTCCCACCAATCACAGCACACCAATCCCCCACAACTTGATATCATCATGAATATGTTTCAGTATCACTTAAAGGAGCAGTAAACTTAAAAAATTACTTACATTATTTAAGTAGATTAAATAATGGTATGTTTAGTAGTTTGTTTTTTCTGAGAAATTTTTGGTTAAGGAGTAATTCTCTTAATAAATTTAGTGTTTTTGATTCATGAGCTAATCCTAGTGGCATCATTTAGGTTAGTGAAATCATGTCATCAACTTGGATAGATTGGCAGAAGGATCAAACTTCCTGAGGCATTTTGAAATCAGCTGTTGGTGGCTCGTGCTGAGTAGAGAAGAGCAGGCTATGTGAACAAGCACCAGCTGTAGATTTGCCTCAGCAGAGCCAGACTGCTTGGTTGTTTCTTACAGCTAGTTTACTTTGAGTGAAGGAATAAGAGATTAATATTTGAATGTTTGTTTGAAAGATATAGTTAATTTACCGATATTTATTGGTTAAAGCTGGGATTGGAAACTATTTTTTTACACTTTAGTTAACTGAATAATAAAATCACATTTGGTAGAGAATATATAGTCTGCAGCACTATTAACCCTGTGAGTGCATGAGGAGTAAGCAATGTATTGCAATGCAATGCATTACTTACCAATCTTGCACTCAATGGGTTAAATTTATAAGTCAATACATTTTTCAATCACTAGAAGTTATGATGTATTTATACTCACTTTTATCAGAAATAAACAACATATGATTTAAATGTATTTTTAACCCTACATGTGCCAGGTCCTAAACGTGATTTTCGGTCACTGCATAAGCTGATGGAGTGCGGTGGCCGAAATATCTTTTTTTTTTTTTTTTTAAAGCCCAAAAATTGTGTCAGTCCTGTTTGGGGGGTACACAAGGACCTCTCCTGGTTGCCCCCAGTTATACATCTTCCAGCAGATCTGTGCGCTTTGCTGTCAATGCATGATCCGTTTGCATGCATTGTCCGCAATTAGAATAAATAAAAAGAGCCCAGATATTAAGTCAGCCATGTTTTGGGGGGGGGGGTCTGGACTCCTTCTTCATGGCCCCCAGTTATACATTTTATCGTGTGTGTGTGATTCGGTGACCCGATGGCATGCAGGGGCCGCAAGATCTTATGCAGTGACCGAAAATCACATTTAGGACTTGGCACATGTAGGGTTAAAAAAATACATTTAAATCATATGTTGTTTATTTCTGATAAAAGTGCAGCTGCCCTTTGTCCACTCCCCACTAAGGACAAATGACAACTTGCATATCGTTTAATAATAAAGATGAAACCTCCCTGCCGCCAGATTATCATATTCTGCAGGATGGAATCTCCTCAGATGCCACTTTATGCCCTGGATTCGATTATCCTCCATCACACTGGTCAGTGCACCACAGAGTGTGCAATGAGTGGACACAAACTGCCACATCCTGACATCTACTTAATGGCTGTCAACCGGTGGTGGTGGGGGGGTAAAAATGAATGAGGTGAATCACCAGAACATGTAGTTACCCTAGAGCAAGAAGCTGATGGCTAGCCAGGTTTTCACTCTCCATCAAACTTTCAGCCTCTGGCTGTGCTTATCTATTCTTCCTCCTCGCCTATTGTTGCCTTTGGAGAGAGTCAGGAGGTACAGCAACAGCAGTGCCCATTTCTTTGTTTGGTGTTTGGCTTTAACGTGTTTCACATAAATGTCATGGTGTCTGTGTTTCATGTATGTTATCAGGGTGGTTGTGCCAAGGTGCATTCCCTCATTTCCCTTTTTTCACAAATTATGCACAGTGCCATCACTGATTACTGCACTGTGCCTACCTCAAGAGATAAATAGTCCCACATCCAAGACCTCAGTGGGGAAGATATCAGTAGAGAAGAAAGGCCCCTGTCTTCTTCTTTTCCACATTCCCCTTCATTGGCTGGGGCAGAGGATGATGTTGCTGCTGTTGCTGCTGCTGCCTTAGAATCAGCACTGCAACTAGGAGTATTGCTGCTGAGAAGTGGAACCTGTCCTAGTCCCACATCACTGGTAGTCTGTGACATGCTAGCCTGCTCGCCAGCATACTGCTGCTCTTGCAACTCAGCAGCAGCAGGAATTAGAGCAGTAGCAAACTCTGCAAATTCCAAACGCTGGAGGTTGTGGTGATGCCCTTCCCTGTCTCCCATTCCTTCTCAGTTTGGGCTAAAATGGCCTTTAATGTCTCTTACACCCCAGCTTCTCCACCATCATCATCAACACCACCAGTTCCTCCTTGCTGCTGTGGCTTTTTTATTGACGTCTCGATTGGAGGAGGTAATGAGAAATGTTACAGAGGGCCCCCTAACGTCACACTTGCCATTTCTTGTTCACTTGTAGAAGGCAGACTGGCAGTAGGCACAGGCAGCTTATATGTGCTCCTGGTAGTGGTGGCATTTTGCTGCTAACCACCAGTTCTGGCTTATTCAAGATCATGTTCCAGTTGGACACTGCTGTGGGGAGTGGGATAAGGGGACTCCCAGGTTCAGGAGATTGTGACCGCTAGTCTGGCAGCTCTGCATTACTTCCAGACAACTTGCCTAACGATAGTCCCACCAGCTGCTTCGCCATCACTATTACTACTAACCACTGAGTATTTCTCCCCTCCTGCACTCCTAACACTCTGTACAAGCTCCTGGCCCTTCTTAGTAGTAGTACTACTAGCTGGACTGCTTGAGGATGGCAAGTGTTGCTTAGGATACCCTGCTGACACATTTGGCATCAACCCCCGCTCCTGAGAATTACAAGACACACTTGCAGCAGGAACAGCCCTGGAAGCAGGCACAGGTAGCTAACCTGTCATTCTCACACTACTTCAACCCTCTTCATCACGTGAGACAAATTTCCCCAAGATCCTTAGGGAGTGATGTATGGGGACTGCCAGCGGTCCATGTTTTCTCACCTGGAGCACAGGTGTTACTTTAACTGGCCAACTGTGGTCATTCAGGGATATCCTGAAAATATGCACTGTTGGTAACTTTTGAGGACTGGGGTTGGCTCCACTGTTATATGCAATTTTGAAAACTCTTTTAGATTAACCTACTTTTTAAAATGTGTTAGATCCTCTTTTAAAAACACGTTTTCAGTCAGTATTTACTGAACATCTAAGAAAGGATGCAATGACCTTCCCCAAAGAACTGCCTGAATCCTCATAAATAATTATTGTATAATATTTGCCAAATTAAATGTGGCAACATGCAGAAAAAAAATAACTTTCAAAAATGGGGATCAAATTATATTGAGTACATTTTATAATAACATTAATTTAAACTGTGCCATCTCATTCTTGCTGCCATCACAAGCAATTTTTGTTCAATGTGCATGCTCCATCACCTTCAATGTATGCAAATGAATGCTGTCTCTATCTGAGCACAACAAGCAAAAAAAAAAAATCACAGCTATTAAAAAGACTCATTTTTTGTAGGGTCATCCAATTACTAACTGTGAGTATTATTACAGATACATTTCTGCAAAAACATGCCATGTTTAGATTTCATCCCCTAGATAAACTTTTGTTTGATTCCTGTATTCATGGTTTGCCCTTGCTCTAGATGGCCTGGCAGGGAGCTGGGGACAGAGACAGCATAAACACAGTATATCTCTGCAGGGTGAAGTGCCATGCTGAGCTCAGAGACCACAAGTGTCACTCAATGAGTCATTAGCAATGAAAGGGAGCCAGTGAAGCTTATTTTCTTGCCATCATATTATACAAAACTTGGCTAAAGTCTCAATTAGCTAGCTAGGGGAGTATGAATGAGATACTATGTAATATGAATGCTAATGAAATTGCTGTCCTTCTACATATTTGCTTTACCAATATTTTATACCAAAGATTATGTGGATATTCTTGTATCAGATATGAACGCAATTTAGTATGAATGGGATGTTTATAACAAATAATGCTACTAATGTGATAATGACTATAATAATATATGATTATAAAACTCTAATAACTTTAGGAATGTGTTTCATATGACTTGATTATTTTGAATACATTTATTTTGTAATATTTTTGTTATAATTTTTCTGATGCAATTGAGAAAAATGACTTGGTAAAATCAATAATAAATTATGCAACTACTGGAAAAATGCTTAATTTTCCTTTTTGCCTACATCTTAACATTTTTTTAACAATAATGCCTAACATTTTGATATGGATTACTTAGGTTCTTCCTTAAACAATTTTTCAAGACAATTATTTTGTATGTCTATTATTTAGTCTTATTTTTGTTTGTGTTGAATACATTTACTTATGTTAATATTTTGTGTATTAATATAGTCCTGGTTTTTATTACTATAAACTAATAAAATGAGTATACAATAGTGAAAATAAACACATACAAATATTACATTTTTGTTTGTTAATAATGTCTCCAAAGTACTGCACATACTGAGGATATGCTTACATTTAATTTTGCTTTCCCCCTGCTTACATGTGTTTTTTTAGAAACAAGAGAGATATCAACATGTTCAGAGTTTGGATCATAAGTGAAGTATCTCTGTACTCTCATATACTGAGGGGTTCCTTAGAGACTACTGTTACTAGATGTTGCAGTAGTACTAGCAGTAGGTGTCAGTGGCATTGCAAATAGGACAGTAGCAGAAGCACTTATAGTTAAGGTTGTAGATGTGACATGTGTTGCTGCTTGGTCAATAATAGTGTAACTGGGTGGGGGTTGGATGTGGAAGTGATGACAGTAATTAAATGATTTGTTTGACATAATTATAGTAGTGTTGATTTTTACTGTAAAGTTAATGTGGAGTTACCTTTTGTCTAAATAAAATGTATGATGTATTTCTCTGTTTGCATCACTGTCTGCTCAGGTGATGATCTCCTGTTGTCTGTCACCAATCGTCGACGGTATTTCTAAAATTGTTTAAACTGCCACTGTCTAAAAATCACATCCACACTCCCTGTAACCATCCAGAGAACTATCTAGCGCCAATACTTCCTAAATTAAGAATCACTAGCATCTTCTCTCTGCCTTTACACTCTAGTAGCTAGTGTCAAAAGATCTGCACATTTCTCTAGTAGGAACATCAGTGTTAATCAATTAGTTCATCTTTACAGTATAGTACAGGATAGACCCATTTTCTTCTGATGTAATCTTGTCTCTCTGGTTATGTATGTAGGAGTGAATTTGTGTAAGTAATAGTATTTAAAGTATGTAGTATATCTGTCTGTTTAGTATTTGGCACTATCACACTAGCAGTCTGCAGATTGCCCATCACTAGGGGTGGATGAAAGGTCCCATTGTGTTCTCGTGAAAAAACTGGGAAATGTAACAGCAGGATGAACGGACAACCATGTAGTTTTCACAATGTTATATTATTATTCTTCCCTGTTAACCTTCAATGTCTCTTAATATTTGCCTCCAGGTTGCTTGCCTCTCTGCGGCTTCCTTCATTCCCCAACTCCTCCATTCATCCAGCTGTGCAGATGAACATTCCTCCATTCGACTATTCCATTCCTCTACTCCTCCTTTGAACCAGCTGTTCAGGTGAACACACTTCAATCTGATGCTTCTATTTCTCAACTCCTCCATTCGATCAACTGCAGATGAGCCCTACTGTTCACCATATCTCCACACCCAAGTGTAGAGTGGTTGTTTGTTAACCCTTTGAGTGCCAGAACTGTATCCAATGCATTGCATTGGATACATGTCTTGCTCTGAAAGGGTTAATCTTTAATGTTCACCTCCAAGTTGCTTGCCTTTTCCATTCCTCAAATCCTCCATTCAAACAACTATGCAGGTGATGGCTACTGCACTTCTGTCTCTACACCCTAGTATTGAGCTGTTGCTTCTGACCTCTGTTAACCCTATGAGTTCCAGAAAGGTATCA